>CM076575.1:1726337917-1726527572 GCA_034641835.2 Pinus albicaulis | reverse complement strand
GTATGATGAGTTAATATACTATGAAGATTGTTAATATTACACATATTTTGAAATTGAGATTTAATGTAAATATATGAATATAATTTTATTATTTCTCTGATAATTTATTTCATTAAAACTTTTGAAATTCAATAATAATTTATTTTTTACTTTAATTATAATATAACAAATAATTTTATTGTAATCAAATTAACTCATATAATAAAAAGTATTTATATTAACATATTAAATATTAATAATTAATAAATCCTAATAATTAACTTACATACATTACAACCATATACTCTTGCTATGATCTTTCTAAAATAATTGACATGAAGTCATTTGTTTGTTGTTAGAGAGGTAAGGCACTCATACATTGCACGCCCTTTGGAACCACTATGTTCCCTCTCTTTTTAATGTTGTGATGGAGATTAATATGATGAAAATTACTGTAAACCTAATGGAATTTTGGATATCGTAATTGTGGTTACATTAATTTTAGAATATTTATTGGATTTTTCATTAAAATGATATATATATGTATGTATATTAAAAAACTATGAATTAGAGATATTTATTACACTAAAGTTTCAAGAACTTATATGGCTTCACTTTTTTCCTAAAAATAGACTTATAAAAAGTATGACATTCAGAAACTTGAATATTAATGGGTTGTAACAACACCATTATTTTTATTGACCCAATTAAGCATGTATTTAATTTATAATTTTTTTTTTCTATAACTATTGGGGTAATGACTAGTTTTATGGGGGCGAGGGCCTTCTTTCGGCATTATGTTTTTTTTAAGTTTGCTTTTCTACATTAGATTTAAATCATTGCATTTTTTTTAAAATTAAATTCACAAAAAATTCATAATTACTTACATTGAGAGATTCAATAAGATACATTGTTGAAAGAGGAAGTTAGAAATCTTTGAATATTTTCAAACCTTCTTCATAATGACATTGAATGTAAAAGAAAAAAAAGGGACATTTTTGAAAGAGGAAGTGAGAAATTTTTGAATATTTTCAAACCCTTTTCATAATGATATTGATTGTAAAAAGAAGAGATCAATCTTTTTCCTCTCATATTTTCACATTTTTTTTTTTTACTTTAAATATTAATAAGTGTTAAAATGATTTATATCATAATTACCACAAAATAATATGAGAAGAATCTTATTTTAACCATTGATTTATCTCCCAATAATAATAAGATTCCTCATTAATATCCTTCTATAATGGATCATATTAGTTTAACCATTCTAACAAATTATAATTTTAATTTATTTACGAGGGATTTACTCAATGAACCTTTGACATATCACTTGTGTTAGTGGCATACTAAATACTATCCTTAACCTGACTACATACTGGAAAAATACCTCTAATAAAAAACACATTATTTAACCCCCTACCAATACCAATACACCTTCCCAATTTAAAAAACCTATACTTTCACTAGATATTGTAGGTATCCATTTTTTCATTAACATTTTTTATACACCTTAATATTTTTTCGTTAACTTTGAGCTCCATTTTTACACTTGCCAATATAAAAACCCTCTACCCCCCTATTAAATGATCAATATATTATGTCATTTTTTCCTCAATATATATCCCCCAATATGAATACATGTGTTAAATTTATAAAAATGTTTCATTTTACAAACACCTTGGGACGTTGCATACTTTCCTAAAATTTGATTTAATGGAAAAGTCAAAATTTCTTGCCAAAAGTATGGTAAATTTATTTTTAAAGAACTTCAAAATACCTTAAAATTCAATATTTTTCTAAAGTGGGACTAATTTTTTTTTGTAAGGTTCAACACTTTTCATTACTGCATTAGATATTTGCATATGAGATTTACATGGAGGAGTGCCACATTCGATTTTCCTTAAAATTGTTATAATCAACTATGAGTCTCCTTCAATTGGAAGCTTATGGTAGCCTTTGTGAAGTGCCATTTCCAGTCCTTATTTTAGTGCCCAATCTGTATAACATTTTTAGTGGTGTGCCCAATCACTCCTGCATAGATCTGAATAATTTTCCCCTGGGAGTTGCAGAAAGCTCCAGCATAGCTTGCTTTCCGGATGTTTCCTTTGGAGACACCATCAAAGTTTAACTTAATGAACTATAGAGGAGGGGGGGGGGGGGGGTCCACTCAAATAGACTAGAGGGTGCCAAAGAAATGGGAGAAGCTGAGGAGAGAGAGAGAGAGAAAGCTAGGAGGAGAGGCCCAAAGTTCTTAAGATGACTTTCTCTTAGAGAGAACATTGCCAGTATTGTGAGGACTAATTCATGATGGCTATAATTTCTCTTACTTTAATCAAAATTGATTTCCAAATAAAGTCAATATTGGAGGATACATTCTTGAAAATCCAACTATTACGTTCCTTCCAGAGTTCCTAGAGAAGAAAGCCTGGGAAGAGATGTTAGGCTCTAATTAGAATAGGGTTCTGGAAGGGAGAGTCTCTCCAAATTTCAATTGTGGTTGCAATGTTGTTGGTTGTCTTATCTGTTTGCCAAAAACAAGTGGCAAACCAGTCCCAAAGGGTGGAGGAGATAGAGAAAGTATTGGACAGGTGGTTAGAGTCTTCAATGTCAATGTAACATAGATGACATATCAAGGGGCCATGAAATACCATTTTTTGAAGCTTTTCCCAAGTGAGAATTTTATTCCAAAGTAAGAGATAAAGTAATAAGGTGATTTTTGGCTAGTGCTTGAGATTCCAGAGATTTTTCCATTTACTTGGTGGATTAGCATGCTCTCCACATGTAAGAAGGCGACAAGCCTCTTTGATGCTAAAATTGCTAGAAGGTTGATACCCCCGTCTTATAATTCCATCTCTAATATGAGGTTCAATTTTTATTTATGTAAGTTTCCGGGGTAAAAATATGGCTTCATCAGGGTGTTGTGCAATATATTATGAAGAATGTAGTTTCCATGACCTCCATTGAGGATGAGTGGGGGATAGGGAAAATTTTAGGGGCTAATATTCGTAGGTGGGTTAATTTTCCATGATTTTTCCAAAAACATATTCGTGAATTTCCATTTTTTTCTAAAATGATTTACCAAAATTGTATACTACACCATTATTTTACCTTAAAAATCGCCAAAATATTATATTGGCTAATATAAAATCATTGGAAATCTAAATATTTCTACAAAAATATCACCAAAAATTTTACAATTTGCATATTAGGGACTAGTAAGATTTGCCAAGGTTTCTAAACTTTAAGATAAACATCCATCCTTAAAATTTTCCCTTGTGGGGGAGAGTCCCAATAGTAGAAAACATGAGTAAGACCCCTTGATATGAGAGTATTTTGAACAGGTTGGGAGTGCTCTATGGATGAGATCTTTCGCCATTGATTCCAACAATCCTCCTAGAACATAATAGTAATGCCATCCTGAATATCCTAAAAGCTATGTTCCTAGATCATATGATTTTTACTCCATGCAAAGTTCCATATGTAATATCCCTTTATTTATCCTATAATTCTAACAAGATGAGAGTCTGGGACATTATTATCATATTTTTTCTTCCACATTCTTCTCCAAAGAGTGGTTGGATTCTTGAACCAACACCACCAGGTCTTGGCACTCAGGGCTTGACTTGTGAAGTTTGGATCCATGAGCCCAAGGCCTCCATTAATTTTGGATTAACATAACTTGTCCCGGGTGAAAAGGGCCCACTTTGTTTCCCTTTTCGCTCATCCCCAGTGGAAGGATCTCTGTATATTTCTAATTTTGTTGATGATGTATTTTGGAGCAACCAGGGCTAAGAGAAGGTATATATACATGGATTGCAATGCTGAATTAATATAAGGGAAGTATCCCATAAGGTTGAGAGCTTTGAAGGTCTAATGAGAAAGTTTGTATTCAAATTTTAGTAAGAAGTGTTCCTAAATAGATTGTCTAAGATGGTTAGTAGTGAGGGGAGCACCAAGGTATTTGGACAGAAGGGAGCTCTTTTCGAAACCAAGTAAGTGGGTGATGTGAGTTTATACAACCAGAGATGTATTAAAGAAAAACAACTAGGATTCGATGTTATTGATGGAGGTTCACAAAGAACAAGAGAAAGAGTGAATAATGTTATTTATTATCATTGCTTCTTGGAAAAAGGCATGGCCCATTAGGAAAGTATCACCCAAGAATTTCTCGTGAGTAAATGAGAGGGAGGGGGAGCCTAGAGGAAGGCCTTTTATATGCCCTTGAAGAAGTGCGACTTTGATGGTGCATCCAAGGCCTTCAGAAATGAGAAGAAAGAGGCAAGGGGAGATCAAATCACCTTACCTAATTCCTCTTGATGGGGTGAATTATGGAGAGTGGGAGCCGTTAATAAGGATGTATAAGAAAGTATTAGAGATGAGAGTCATTATCCAATGCATCCATTGCTTGATAAACCCAAAGTATGTTAGGACATGGTAAACAAATTGTCATCTTACTTTGTCAAAGGCTTTGGACATATCTAACTTTATGATAATTCTTGGTTTTTTAGAAGTTTGAAGGTACTATATCATGTTCAAGAGCCAAAATAATGTTGTCCAATATTTTTCTACCTTCCACATAACCTGTTTTCTAGGGAGAGATGAGGGAAGGAAGGAGAGGCTTAAGGCGATTGAAAATTATTTTAGAGATAATTTTGTAGATAAAGTTACAAAAGGAAATGTGGTTAAAGTATGAGGGAAAATATGTCTTATATGACTTTGGAATCAAGTTATGAAAGTAATATTAAATTCTAAAATAAGGGAGGCATATCACAAATATTTTTCCATAATTTTCCATATCATGTCCGAAAATTTTCCAATAGGCCTGGTAGAATTCAACTATGAAGCCGTCCAAACATAGAGATATATATTTTGGCATAGTGACTTCTTTGAGAAAAAGAGAATTCTTGTCATTAGAGACCAATTTGGGAATGATTTTGGTGACTTTAAATTGAAGGCCTTCTATGAAAATGGCTTTGTGAGGAGGGATTGAAAATGACCTTGAATGGTCCGAACAATATTTTCGCTATCTTATACTCTTTGATTCTCGACATTTTGGATGTGGAGGATGTTATTATGTTGTATGTGGTTGATCATAGATTTGTGAAGGAATCTTTTGGTATTCCTCTCTCCTTATTTTAACCATTGAACTTGTGATTTTTGTTTCCAAAGGATTTATTCTTTGGTCAAATTTTCCTCAATTTGAAGATGAAGAAGAGTCTCCTTGGTTGACAGTTCCTTTGAATGGCCTTCCCAATTAATTGTTTGTTGAAAAAAGGTCATTTCCTACTCAATTTTGTGTTCTTCTGTGAATATATTACCAAATATTTGTACATTCCACTCCTTGTGATTTTTCTTAATGAATTTTAATCACTGTTGAAACCGATAAATGATATTTCAAGAAATTAAACTAGAGTCTTTCCAACAAGTCTTCATGTTGGAGATAAAGTCTGGGTGTTGAAGCCAAAGGGCCTCAAATATGGAAGGCTTGTTTCGGGTTGAGAAATACCAGTTGAACATAAGGGACACATACCATTGATTAGAACCATAGTTGGGGAGGTCAAGTGCTTCAAATTTTATGCCAGAAAGAAAAAGATGTTTGCAAACTAAGAATATGTCAAGCCTAGAGGCATATTGAGATATTCCTCCCTTCTTGTTATTCTAGGTAAATTATCATTGGATGTATTGAGGTAAATTATATTGGTTTTGTTAATGAATTCATTGAATGGGTAGGTCTCCACCTCCAACCTTCATGTCCCTCCTTTCTTTTCTTGAAGGGATTGAAGAGGATTGAAATCCCTACATAGGATCTAGAGGCGAGCACACATGAGCTTAGTATAAGTGAAGAGGTGTTGAATAAAAACCCTTTTATCCACATAACATTAAGGCTCATAAACATTGGAGATAAATTCAGACTGAGAAGAACCAATGGGTTGAAAAACGTTAATGAGGATTATCGAAAGGGATATGGGGTTTTTCATTGAAACAATGGTTGGATTCCAGATAATGGCTAAGCCTCATGATGCACCTTGGGCACAAAAAGCTAGGAAGGCATTGTTTTTACAAATATGGTTTATAATTCTACCAAGAGTCAAAGGAGTATTTAGTCTCCTGAAGTAGTAGGATATCAATATTTTCCTTACAGATTTTGTCCTTTAGGAGTCTCTATTTTTATGTTCCATTGAGACCCTATGCATTCCATGTGATTATATTCATCATTGGGGATGGAGCATTGGTGAAATATGGCATGCATTAGCGAAACTATGCCCGAGTTGACTAGATGGTCGCCTAATTCTTGGATCAATTGGCAGTTAGTTTTTATGCCTTTTTTCTTTGTATCTATTAAGGAATTCAAAGGGTCTTTGGGAGTATTATTTTTATTCCATGGGTTATTGATGAGGTAGTGTTAGGGACGGGGGTACCTTAATTTTTAGTTTACTGAAGGAGGTCCTTATGTTGAGATAAATCTCTAATGACCATCTAAACTTGTTCTTCTGGGATAGTTGTGGGATCCTTTTGTTTCCATTCTTATGTTAGGGCTTGTAGATAGACATATTCTATCTCCATATATTCAATTTAATCTATTTCCATAGGGTCTTATGCATCATGCTCCATTTCATTATCCTCGTGAGATTATTTGGAAACATACTTGTTTTTGGTTGCCCCAACTGCCAGATGCTCTGATTGAGGAGGTTGTTGTTTTTTTGCCACATTTGTTTCTTTGATTTCCAGAGCCTTAGCCTCTTCAATTAATCCTTCAAATATTGTATAATTATTTTTGCCATGATATTCATCTTCTAATTTTGTATCTGAAGGTTTCCTTACCACTTTACTTTTTTTGGTCACTTTGGTGAAGTATCCTTGATTTGCATTCAAACTCATGGGTTCCATTGGTGGTGGTTTGTTTGTTGGGTAGTCTTGGAAGAGACGTTCATGTTCCTGAAAGTGAAGACATTGAAAGGGGATTTATCATAGTCTATTGGCTTCTCCCAAATGATGTCCTCATTACTGTGTTGAATGGTAGCAAGAAGTGGTTTGAATATGTCAGATAAACACAGAGGCAGATATATGAAGTATATCTCCCCTTTTTTGTTATGTCTAAGAGAATCATGAAGCACCCTATTTTGTTTCGAATGTGCTCAAGGATCTCTAGATCCTAGAACTCCCAAGGGAGAGAATAAATACATATCCAAACTGAAGTAGAGTAAAAATCCTCCTTCTCTAGGTTGAACCCCAGAACCCATAGTTTCATGAATAACCCAAAAAAATTCATGAAATAGGGACCTCCTTGGAAGATTTGATCCTAATTTTTTGTTTTGTTGAATATGGCCATGGAAAAAATTTTAGATCCTAATTTAAGATCCACATCTCCCTTCAAGACCGAGTTATTTCGAATCTAGTTGAGGAGGACATGCTCAGGTATTTAGGATATGACGAATTTGCATATTATTGCGTGTTCTCACGTGTGTTCCACTATAGCCCCGATTTTCTCTAGCAGATTTTTCAGAAGAGGGGTTTTAGCTTTTTGGGGAAAAAATGGACTTTTTTGTTTTGACAAGGCAACAGGTGAAGCATCCAGTTTGTTTTCTCTCCTCGTCGCCTAAAAAATAGAACTTGGACCCATAATTATTTTTCTATTATTAGAGGTATTAATGGATTTGTATGTTGGTTAGGCATTTGATCTTCCAACTGCTACATTTCGAAAGGAGGGGCCTACTCCCCCACCCTCTTTCCCCCCTTAGGGATGCCATTGTTGAGAATCAGACTACAAATTGTACCAAGATCCAGAGCCCTAGAAATCCTAGCCATAATTTGCTACAATGTAAGACTATCTATTAGTCAGCAGTAATTTTTACCATCTATAGATGACTAAATATTGGTCTAGATTTCTAAAAACAACATTCTTTGAACATTGTGAGTTTTAGAAATCTCACTGCCTTCGTTATCCTTAGAGAATATTTTTCACCATCCTATCATTTTTCCATTCCATGGTCACCCTGCCACTCCTAAAAGACTCCTTATGGGCTTGTGCCACTCATCTGTCCTTTTTCCCACCTATAACCTTAACACTCTATTTCGCCTTTGCCTCCCAACTCCATTTGAAATCTAGGGTTTACATGTAGCCTAACTCATTCCCATGACTCACCAGGTTCCTCAAGCATTGATTGTCTCAAAAATATCTCTGTAGGCTCTTTAGATAAATAAGTACATTAGTTTTTGGATCTTCATTACACCACTTTGTCAATACTCTGTTTTTACACTTGAAGCCTCCAAAACCAATTTTCAGTCAAGGTCAAGTCAAAGAGCCCCTTACTAGGTAAATTAGGGTTTCATAGGGTCCAAGGTCATCCTCTCCAAAGAAGACTACCATTCAAATTCAAAGTCTACGCATAAGGTAATGGGCTATCTTGACACTTTTGCATAAGTGTTAAGAGGCCAACCAGCAAAAGAAATTGATAAGTTAAGAGGTTTGCTACTCAATGATGACATCTTGCAGCAAGGAAGACAAGAGAATTAAGGTTTTATCTTGGCAGTCCAGTAGAGTTCCAACATAGTGAATAAAATCTAGAAATGACATAGGGAAGGTAAATAGTAAGTCAGAATCCATAATGACACCCAAGAAAGATCCTGAAGATGCCATTGTGATCAGATCCTAGAATGATGAAAATGAGTTTTCCATGCCTAGATGAGAAAGATTTTAAGCCTCCATGATGACAACAGAAAGAAGATTTGAAAGGGGCTGCTATGTGCAAGCATCCAAAGTTTTCCAGGGTAAAATGTCTCACTGTTTCAAAGAACAAGGAGAAGAGTATTAGTGAAAGGAGAATCAAATTATCATTTCAGTCACCTACAATCAGTGATAAAAAAGATGTAAAACATGGTTTTGAGTTCCAATATCGAAACCAAAGGTGATTATAAAATCGCTGCTGTGAAAATGAGTATGTCAAGCTTCAGGAAGAAAGGGAAATGCCACTTCAATGTTTTATGGCACCTGCAAATCAGAAGTCGCCAAAGAAGGTAAAGGGAATTGTTTGAATTCCATAATGCATGTCAAAATAATGTTGTGATGGTGTTGCCTTGTGTTTTTAGTCTCAAAGGTGTCAAAAGCAAACATATGAAGCCCCCAAGATTAAAAAATATCAAGTTCATCATCTTTGTCACCTGTACACCAAAAAACAGTGTAAAAGAGTCAGTGAAAGAGGAAAAGGGACTAGAAGCATTAAGAAGTGGTTTACAAAGGTAAATCAAACACCACAACCCATATAATTCATTGCACACTTCATATAAATCATTTATACCTTGCAGAGATTTTTAAGTTTCAAAGAGAAGGGAAAATTTTAGTTTTCAAGTCAAATTCGGGCAAGTTTTCCTGGCGTTGCGTGGTCAAGATGACGCTACACTCATGGCCATTTCTCCTTTGTTTTTAACACTGCGCTGTGCGCCTGCCCGAAAGACCTGACAGGCCCGAGAAGGAGCCCTGGCGCTACGCGCCTAGCACAAGGTACCCGCCCTCACTCGTTTCTCGCCCGACAGACCCGACACAGAAATATGGGTGCTGCGCGCCTGGCAGGTGTTGTGCCTTGGCTGCGTGCAGCCTGACCTGACACCATGGGAAGGTGTTGCACGTTTGACCCAGAAGGTTTCCGAGCCCTGCAAACGCCCAAATGACCTCAAAAAACTTCTTCAATCTACCTCCAATGGTCCTTCAAGCATGGTTAAGGGAAGATACCATCAAATGCACTCATTGGAAAGTTTTGTTTAATGATTTAATTAAAAGGAATGAACCCCTAAGGAGCAGCCCTAAGGCTTGAAACTTGAAATCTTTGTTTAAGCCTTCCTTCATTCGCTTGCAAAGAGAATCAGTAATAAACAGAAGGATTACATTATGGGATTTTGTTCATTCACCCAAAATTGGCCTACACCTATCCCTCATAATAGTCATACACTCATTCATCTCATTTAAGAGCAGACTTCCATTCAATTTCCCTCTTTCCTATCAACTTCACATCAAATGCTATAATTTCAGAGGTAGAGTGTTTCAAATATAAAGAAAGAGAGACAATGGTAGTGAAGAAAAGGGAAATGAGGGGGGCTAATATAAGTGAAGAAAGTGGCAAAGATGGCATTAGGTCTAAAGAGCATTAAAGGTTATGAGACAAATGTAAATAAGGCCAAAGGCTAATGAAAGTCAAGAAGAAAGCACAGAGGAGGAATATATCAGTGAGGATGAGCAAGATGAGACAGAAAGCAGCAGAAATGATAGTGACAATATCTTAGAAAGCCAAGAAATTAGGAAGGCAAATGTAAATGATGAATCAAGCAATGAAGAGGAAGGCAATAAGGAGGCAGATGCCAAGGAGGAGGAAAACAGGGAAGAAATAAAACAAAGAAGGATATCAGTATTAGGGCTAATGACAATGATAATCTTGGCAGTGATGACGTAGAAAATATCAATGCTGATAATGGCAAAGTGAAAAGGGCCATGAAGAAAGCAATAAGGCTGCTAACAAAAAGGCCTATGAAAAATATGATGAAACCTTCAAGGAGGAAAAGTAGGAATAAAACCTTAAAATTGTTGATAATCCATCCCCTACAGCCATCACAAACATAATCAACAATGAAAATCCAGATTTTGACATATTTTGGCAAGTTTTTGAGTTTTTAGAGTTTTTGACTGTTTTTAAGGGCCAACAGCGGCGCTGCGATTTTTCCTCAAGCATCCATTGAAGGAAAACTTGGAATTTTTGGATTCATCAGGCCCAAGGCATCATGTAGACCAAATTTCAGATCATTTGGAGCATTTTTGGTCGTCCAAAAGGCCCCAAAACATGCAAATTTTCACCTTTCTGCCATGTTTTCAGGGTTGGTGCTGCGCCTTTAGCAGCCTTGGGAGTTTTTGGTTTTTGAATAGGAAACTGGATACCAAATGTGAAACCAAGGGAATTATTTGAAATTATACTCAACAAGCTTTCCAACGAGCTATCACGGAGCTCATTTTGACACCGTGAAGGCCTTCAAAACTTAGCTGCAAGTTGACCTATTTTTCCTGTGCAGGCGTTGCGCCCTTGGACCTTAAAGCTGCGTCCTTGCAAAAAAGTCAACAAAACACACAAAGATATTTTTGGAATTTATTGAGGGCCTCAAAGTCATATTTTTTTCTAAGTTATGTGTTAGGAGATATTTTGCATTTAGAATAGGATATTTGTGCCTTGGGCCTTGCATGGTCTCAAAGGAAAAAATTGTTATTTATGGGCAATTAATGGCCTCCAAACCCTAGTTAGGGTTTTGACTCTCCTTTTCATGATAAATATTGGTTGTGGGCCTCATTGTTCATGTTGGTTGAAGTTGGTTTTCACTTGTTGAACTGAGCATGGGCTCTGAGTTGTAAGGAGTTTTTGGCTTTGGAGCCTTGTAATCCTTTTAGACTGAATAACAATGGAGCCAAGCATTTTGCAAGATTCATGAACATGGCTAATGGTGATGCCTTTCTTGTTTTGTTATCATTTTCTTATGTTTTACATATTGCTTCATCCTTCTCTTGCATTAGAACATAATTTTTAGCTTAAGGTATGCTATCAAAGGTTCATTAAGTCTGTCTGCTTCTCTTGCTCTCATGTTTTTTTTTCTGCTAGGTCAGTTTAGAGAATTCTTAGTTTCTCTCTAGACACACTTATGCTTTTTTATCTTAAATATGATTCAATTAAGCACATGTCAAAGTAGTTTTATGGTTAGCCCTGCTCTTTGTCATTATTTAAACATTGTTTTTAAGGTCTTTCACTTTGAAGTATTGTCGATTAGGTTTAGCTAAAGAGGTCTATGATTCACCATGCCCTTTTTCTCATCCTAAATAGTTTCTTTGGAGGTCTTTATAGCTTGATTAATGATGTTAGGAGATCCCTCTTCTTTGATCTATGCTTTGTGTTTATCTTAGATGTTTTCTTTCTCTGAAGGTGAAATCACTAGAGACTATACAAGTTTATCGCTCTCTAGGGTTTGCCGAATTGTTGCCTTGATGTTTTCTTGCTAGGGTTTGTCAAATTATTAGAGGCCTTTCTTGTTGTAGTATTTGAAAAAAGGATTCTTAACTGCCCTTTGCACCCACTTTGTTCACAATTTGATGTTCACTCCACTCACTTAAGCCTTGAAGATACATTCAGCCCTATTAACTTGTCCTCCAAAGCATCCTTGACTTATTTTTGTACCTTTATAGACCTATTGCATAATCCTTTGCCCAATGGTTTAAAACTCTCCTACTCTATTTGTTTTCCTTGACAACCTACCCAACCAATCAAAACAAACAAACAAACCCTAAACCTAATAACTAGCCTAAAATCAAAACCATAAGAGCTATCAAGCTACCTCTTTCACACAAGTATAGAGAGAGCCCTCTCTGAGTCCAGGAAGGCTAGGTCCTAGGAATCCAAAGTTGGTTTGATTTTACCCTTATACATTTTCCCTTGCTAATCTGACAAATTATGGGGACCTAACATAATGCGATCACGGTGGGACCTTCTGAGTAAGTAACAAGCTTAGAAATCCTTAAATAATTTAGACAACCCTTGTCAAATAGTATCCAGTGATTCATCGCCACCTCATCGCCTAACATAATGGCGATCATGGTGGGACCTTCTGGGTCATTGACAATCCGAGTATTCCTTAGGACCTCAGAAAACCCACAAATATCCTTAGTTTGGTATTTTGTTGTTGATGGTGGACAAAAAATACATCCTTAAGACAGAAAACATCCTCCACCTGGCGACTCCACTGGCCTCTAGTAGGCCTACTAACCCCACTAGTTCTCATAGACTCCCCTAGGAATCCATTAATCATGTTGATGGTGGACAACAAAGTTGAAACCTTCCACCTGGCAACTCCACAACTCTCAATAAACCTAAAGACTCCACTGGTACATAACTCTAAACTAGTTGAAAAGATGCAGTGACCCTTTCTGATTTACAAACATGGATCCAAGGATACAAAGGAGATATGCTCCCATGAACAGAGATCACATCCCTAGATTCCCACACAAAATGCCTCAGATAGATTGGTTTTCAAACCTGCCTCTGTTTCAAGATGAAAGACTTGATGACCCCTTGTTACATCTCATCAAATTTAATATACGTGTATGGAGGTTAAAAGTTAAATGGCATGAAGACTGCCTCATGAAAATGTTCATGGGGACATTAGAAGGTAAGGCAAGAGAATGTTATGAAGGCCTAAACCATGGCACCTTTTTTTCTTTGAAGGATTTCCACAAGGTATTTTATGAATAGTATAAAGAATATTGTCCATATCTGTCATTAGCTGAAAATTGTTGTGATCAATCTGAAGACCTCATACAATACCTTGTAAACATTGATGAAGACTTGGGAAATTGGCATCTTGAAAGCCTATTAGAAGTAGTTCATGATTTTCATTCTCAAATCATCTATCATGATAGCCAAGAAGAGTTGGTTGAGGATGAAATCAATCAGGAAATAAAGGAATATTCCCAAGATCTCCCTAAAGAAACAAGTGATGATTCACCATCTCTTCTAGATGAGGTTCAAGAAGAAATTCAACCTCAAAACCAACCTTTACAAGAGAAAGAGAACTGTTGTAATGCTATCCAAAGAAAGAGAAAGATGCCTCCTCTTTTAATTGAAGAGGAAATAGATCAGATTATAAGTATGAAGCCAGCCTCTAAACCTTCATGTGAGTAGAACATTCCTATTCATTCTCATGCTAATCTCAACCATCACAGATCAAAAGATGGACTTATAGATCAATTTGAAGAAAAGAAATATGATAATCTAGTATGTTTGTTAATTATTTTGATGACTTTCCAAAGTTTGATCAGTATGATGATGGTCATGTTCTCTAAACAGAAGCTAATCTTGCAGAGAAATCAATAGCTGGTTTGTGGAAGGAATTTCAGTTTCATCAAAACAATAATCAACCAATACATGCCAGCTATGACACTGATGAAGGAAGTCTAGAAAATTTGGAAGCAAGTGAAGCATATTTTCCTCTTTTTTCCACTTCATTTCAGTCCATCAGAAATAACTTTCATGTAATTGGAAATCAGCAGTCTTTCAATTTTGATGTTGAGGTTGGAGAATATAACAAACTTCTTGAACAAGTTGTCAATGAGAAGCCTTTTCCTGAAATGGATGAGGAGATCATTTATGACATATAAGTCTCCTTAAATCCATATTTTCAGCCACCAAGTTCCATTTAATTTCAGATTGTAGATGAAGGCTTGGAAATTGATAAACATGGGAGAGTTTCTGCACTACCTTCTCAAGAAGATTTGTTTCCAAAAGATACATCTACTCATCAACATGATGAACTTCACACATTTTTCAGCCCACTAAATTAGATTACATCAGGTTTGCTAGAGGACAACCTTGCAATATATGATGAGGCTACCAGTACAGATGATCATGAGGAAGAGGTGGAGTTTCTTGCTCAAAAGAATCCCCAGCATAGCCAAGTGGAGGAAAGAGTAGTCCTAAATGATGTCTATTTCTCAAATCCTGTAAATCAGGTATTATTCCAAAATCCTTTTTCTGCTTCCTTAGAGGCATCTAAAGGAGTGTGTTATACCATAAATAGTTTGTTGCAAGGTTTAAAGAATATTTTAGGCACTAATGTTCAAAAACAAGTGAGGTGTGAGTGGCCTTTTGATTTCTTCAGGACACTCGAAGATATGAAAAAATATCACTCATGGAATCATTTACTTGAGTGGTTATATTGGAAAAGTGAGTTCACCAAATGAATATGTATATATGTAAGTTAGATTAGGATAGATTAGGCGTGAAAAATAAGCTCGACACTTTGAGCATCTAGCTTTAGTTTCAGATTGTTTTGTCAAAAAATGAAAACAAAAAAACATAGAAAATAAGGAAAAGAGGGAAATTTTAAAGAAGAGGTATAGCCCCATACCCAAAAAAGAGTTTTGTTGAAAGTGTGCAAGCCTAAATGTCACTATTTTTGAAGGAAAGAGAATCTTGTTCATTCATCTAGCCTAATCATGATTGGACATGTTTTAAATTTATGCTGATAGGTTAGTGAAAAAAGATTTCGCCAAACCATTTAAGCTTGACTTGTCAGTAGATTAGATTAGGAAAATATGTTGGTTCTCAATGCTCAAAATCTTAACCAAAGAAGAATGAGAGGGATGCATAACCAATTATGAATCATAGCCCTCATATTTTCTAGTTTTTTTATTGTACAAAAATAATATCTGTGTGCATCTTCTCCAAATGCCACAGCCCATGACAAATCATATTGTTTAAAATTGGTTTGATCATGTTTGAATTTCATACCAGTAGGTTGGATAATAATGTTTGTCAAACAGCTTAATCTTGAAAGATGAGTAGACTAGGTAGAGAATAAGAAGAGTCCATTAGCCTAATCTGAACCCTTAGAATTAATAAGGGTACAAGTAGGTAGTTTTTATGCTTTCAAAAAGAAAATAATGTCAAGGGTTTTCCAGTTCAAGTGCACCCAAGGAAGAAAAAATGCTAGAAAAAGTAGGATGGGTAGGTAGAAATGAAGTTGAAGCAAACATGTTTTTCTGATTTTGAGATCATAGCTTCAAGAAAACATCAGCAGATGAAGGAAGGAGGATTTTCAAAGTGCAAGTAAGGAATTGGTCTTCAAAACTCAGAGATTTGAACTTTGAGGTCCTAGACACCTCCTGAAAAGGAGTTGCCCTCCCCAAGTGGAGCCATTTTTAGTCATCAGTAATTTTTACTATTTATAGATGACTAAATATTGGTCTAGAATTATAAAAACAACATTCTTTGAACAATATGAGTTTTATAAATCTCACTGCCTTCATTATCCTTAGAGAACATTTTTCACCATCCTATCATTTTTCCATTCCATGGTCACCCTGCCACTCTTAAAAGACTCCTTATGGGCTTGTGCCACTCATCTTTCCCTTTTCCCACATATAACCTCAGCACCCTGTTTCACCTTTGCCTCACAATTCCATTTGAAATCTAGGGTTTACCTATAGCCTAACTCATTCCCATGACTCACTAGGTTCCTCAAGCATTGATGGTCTCAAAAATATCTCTGTAGGCTCTTTAGATAAATCAAGTGCATTGGTTTTTGGATCTTCATTACACCACTTTGTCAATACTCTGTTTTTACACTTGAAGCCTCCAAAACCAATTTTCAGTCAAGGTTAAGTCAAAGATCCTCTCACTAGGTAAATTAGGGTTTTATAGGGTCCAAGGTCATCATCTCCAAAGAAGGCTAACATTCATATTCAAAGTCTGCGCATTAGGTAATGGGATAGCTTGCACTTTTGCAGAAGTGTTAAGAGGCCAACCAATAGAAGAAATTGATGAGGTAAGAGGTCTGCTACTCAATGATGACATCTTGCAGCAAGGAAGACAAGAGAATTAGGGTTTTATCTTGGCAGTCCGGCAGAGTTCCAATGCAGCGAATAAACTGCATAAATGACATAGGGAAGGTAAATGGTAAGTCGGACTCCATAATGACAGCTAAGAAAGATCCTGAAGATGCCATTGTGATCAGATACTAGAATGGTGAAAATGAGTTTTCCATGCCTAGATGAGCAAGATGTTAAGCCTCCATGATTACAAAAGAAATAATATTTGAAAGGGACTGCTATGTGCAAGCATCCAAAGTTTTCCAGGGTAAAATGTTTCACTGTTTCAAAGAAAAAGGAAAAGAGTATTAGTGAAAGGAGAATCAAACTATCATTTTAGTCAACTACACTTAGTGATTAAAAAGATGAAAAACATGGCATTGAGTTCCAAGATAAAAACCAAAGGTGATTATAAAATTGATGTTGTGTAAATGAGTATGTCAAGCTTCAGGAACAAAGGGAAAGGATACTTCAGCGTTTTATCGCACTTGTAAATCAGAAGTGGCCAAAGAAGGTAAAGGGCATTGTTTGAATTCCATAATGCATGTCAAAATAATGTTGTGATGGTGGTGCCTTGTGTTTTTGTCTCAAAGGTGTCAAAAGAAAACATATCAAGCCCCCAAGATTAAAAAGGTCAATTTCATCATCGCTGTCACCTGTACAGCAAAAAACAATGTAAAAGAGTCAGTGAAAGAGGAAAAGGGACTAGATGCATTAAGAAGTGGTTTACAAAGGTAAATAAAACACCACAACCCATAGAATTCATTGCAAACTTCATATAAATCATTGATACCTTGCAGAGATTTTTAAGTTTCAAAGAGAAGGGAAAATTTTAGTTTTCATGTCAAATTCGGGCAAGTTTACCCAGCACTGCGCGCCTGGCAGTTTCTCCTTTGTTTTTTAACACTGTGCTGCGTGGCTGGAGGCAGGTGCTACGCGTCTGCCCGAAAGACCCGACAAGCCTGAGAAGGAGCCCTGACACTACGAGCCTTGCACAAGGTGCCCGCCCTCATTCGTTTCTCGCTCGACAGGCTCGACACAGAAATTTGGGCGTTGTGCGCCTGGCAGGCACTGTGCCTTTACTGCATGTTGCTCGACCCGACACCACGGGCAGGCACTACGCATTTGACTCGGGATGCTTCTGAGCCCTGAAAACGCTAAAATCACCTCAAAAAACTTCTTCAGTCTGCCTCCAAGGGTCCTTCAGGCATGGTTAAGGGCAGATGCCATCAAATGCACTCATTGGAAAGTTTTGTTTGATGATTTAATTAAAAGGAATGAACCCCTAAGGAGCAGCCCTAGGGCTTGAAACTTGAAATCTTTGTTTAAGCCTTCCTCCATCTGCTTGCAAATATAATCAGTAATAAACAAAAGGATTACATTATGGGAGGTTGTTCATTCACCCAAAATTGGCCTACACCTATTCCTCATAACAGTCATACACTCACTCATCTCATTTAAGAGAAGAATTCTATTCCATTTCCCTCTTTCCTACCAACTTCACATAAAATTCTAGAGTTCCAAAGGCAGAGTGTTTCAAATTTCAAGAAAGAGAGACAGTGGTAGTGAAGAAAAGGGAAATGAGGGGGGTTGATACAAGTGAAGAAAGTAGCAAAGATGGCATTAGGTATAAATAGCATTAAAGGCTATGAGGAAAATGTAAATAAGGCCAAAGGCATTTGACAGCCAAGAAGAAAGCACAAAGGAGGCAGATATCAGTGAGGATGAGCAAGATGAGACATAAAGCAGCAGAAATGATGGTGACAATAGCTCAGAAAGCTAAGAAATCAGTAAGGCAAATGTAAATGATGAATCAAGCAATGAAGAGGAAGGCAGTAAGGAGGCAGATGCTAAGGAGGAGAAAAACAGGGAAGAAATCAAACAAATAAGGATATCAGTAGTAGGGCTAATGACAATGCTGATAATGGCAAAGTGAAAAGGGCCATGAAGAAAGTAGGAAGGCTGCTAACAAAAAGGCCTACGAAAAATATGATGAAACCTTCAAGGAGGAAAAGGAGGAATAAAACCTTAACATTCCTTATGATCCATCACCTACAACCATCACAAACATAATCAACAACGCAAATCCAGATTTTGACATATTTTGGCAAGTTTTTGAGTTTTTAGAGTTTTTGACTGTTTTTTAGGGCCAAGGGCGCAACGCCAAGGGGCGATGCACTTTTTCCTCAGGAATCCATTGAATGAAAACTTGGCATTTTTGGATTCATCAGGCCCAGGGCATCATGCAGACCAAATTTCAGATCATTTGGAGCAGTTTTGGTCCTCCAAAAGGCCCCAAAACATCCAAATTTTCACCTTTCTGCCATGGTTTCAGGGTTGGTGTTGTGCCTTTAGTAGCCTTTGGATTTTTTGGTTTTCGAATAGGAAAATGGACACCAAATGAAAAACCAAGGGAATTTTTGGAAAGCATACTCAACAAGATTTCCAATGAACTATCACAGAGCTTATTTCGACACTGGAAAGGCCTTCAAAACCTAGCTGCTAGTTGACCTATTGTTCTTGTGTAGGTGTTGCGCCCTTGGACCTCAAAGTTGCGTCCTTGCAAAAAAGTCAAAAAAACACACTAAGATATTTTTGGAAGTTATTGAGGGCCTCAAAGTCAGATTTTTTGCTAAATTAGGTGTTAGGAGATATTTTACATTTATTAGAATAGGATATTTGTGCCTTGGACCTTGCATGGTCTCAAAGGACAAAATTGATGTTTATATGAAATTAATGGCCTCCAGAACCCTAGTTAGGGTTTTGACTCTCCTTTGCATGATAAATATTGGTTGAGGGCATCATTGTTCATGTTATTTGAGGTTGGTTTTCACTTGTTGAACTGAGCATGGGCTCTGAGTTGTATGGAGTTTTTGGCTTTGGAGCCTTGTAATCCTTTTGGACTGAATAACAATGGAACCAAGCACTTTGCAGAATTCATGAACATGGCTAATGGTGATGTATTTCTTATTTTTTTTTATCATGTTCTTATGTTTTACATATTATTTCATCCTTCTCTTGCATTAGAATAGAAGTTTTAGCTTAAGGTATGTTGTCAAAGGTTCATTAAGTTTGTCTTCTTCTCTTGCTCTCATTTTTTCCTCTGCTAGGTCAATTTAGAGAATTCTTAGTTTCTCTCTAGACCCACTTATGCTTGTTTATCTTAAAGATGATTCAATGAAGCACATGTCAAAGTAGTTTTATGGTTAGCCCTACTCTTTTTCATTAGTTAAACATTGTTTTTAAGGTCTTTCACTTTGAATTATTGTTGATTAGGTTTACCTAAAGAGGTCTATGATTTTCCATGCCCTTTTTCTCATCCTAAATAGTTGATTTGGAGGTCTTTATATATTGATTAATGATGTTAGGATTTCCCTCTTCTTTTATCTATGCTATGTGCTTATCTTAGATGTTTTCTTTCTCTGAAGGTGAAAGCACTAGAGACTATACAAGTTTATTGCTCTATAGGGTTTGCCAGATTGTTGCCTTAATGTTTGCTTGCTAGGTTTTGTCAAAGAAGTATGGTATTCCATGTCTTTGGTTTTGTCTTCACGCATAGTATTCTTAGTGGCATTTCTTGTTGTATTATTTGACAAAGGATTCTTAATTGCCCTTTGCACCTACTTTGTTCACAATTTGATGTTCACTCCACTCACCTAAGCCTTGAAGATCCATTCATCCCTGTTAACTTGCCCTCTGGAGCATCCTTGACTTATTGTTGTACCTTTATAGACCTATTTCAGAATCTATAGCCCAATGGTTTAAACCTCTCCTACTCTATCTGTTTTCCTTGACAACCTACCCAACCAATCAAAACAAACAAACAAACCTTAAAACTAATAACTAGCCTAAAATAAAAACCATAAGAGCTATCAAGCTACATCTTTCACACAAGTATAGAGAGATCCCTCTCTAAGTCCAAGAAGACTAGGTCCTAGGACTCCAAAGTTGGTTTGATGTTACCCTTGTACATTTTCCCTTGCCAATCTGACAAATTACGGGGACCTAACACTATCTTAATCCTCTTCAATGTAACTTGTTTTTTAATATTTTTTTAATAGTGTTAGCACTTTGTGATTTTCCTAGGCTGAAAAAGGAACCCTAGAGGTAACCAAAAACCATTTTAGGCCAAAATATAACACTTCTAGCCTATAGAGGGCTCTCTCACTAGGGTTGCTTAACAAATAGAATATTAGGCTAGCTATTAAGATAAAAAAAGGTTTTGATTTTAGAGGCATGTTCATGAGAAAAGGGTCAAATCCATTGGGCATGGAATCATGTTCAAATATGATTTTTTCCATTGAGATGATGGGAAAATAGAGGGTTTCTTCACAGGGGCAAGGTAGGAAGCCTTGATGATGGTTCTAGATCAATTGTTTGTAGGAGGTGAAGGAAGAAAATTTGAAAGACAAACAAATTAGAGCATCAAACCATGGATGAATTCTAAAGTGGTTTTTTAAAGATGAAAACATTAATAATTTCAAAAACTAAAACAGAGCATCATTAAAGATGAATTCTGAATCAATCATATGGTTTTTTTCCAAGCAAGAAAGATTCACATTAAAGGGATGTAAACACATAATATAAATTAAAAATAAAGTGATCACAAACCACCAAAATTATGAGACAAGAATCCATGTACAACATCTACTATTTCATTCATTCACTAGCAAAAAGTCTTCAAAAATGCAGTGCACAAAGGTATTCTTCTCTAATATCAACCAAAAACCAACTCTTTCTATATTTAAATTCTTAAATTATATACAATATTCTCTCCCCAAGTCTAAGGGGTTCGAAATCCATCTATTCCCCTAATATATAAAATTAATTACATGAAAATAGAAAACCAAAACCACTTTCTTGGGTGCGAGGAAACTACCTTTGACTTATTTATTATAACTTTCCTACTACATCATCAACTTAGAATATTGACAAATAAACATTAAATACAAGTCCTTAGATAAATTTCCACCTATATACATGATTTAAACCACTTGTATAAGTTCAAAATTCGAAATTTGAAATGAAGAGTGTTGACTGTCCAGACTTGCATCACATTAGGCAGACTCGCAATGCATTGAAGTGGCTTCCATGATCTGTATGGTTGTGGCCCATTCCTATCAAAAGGAAACAAATGGATATGCTCAAAATACCCTTGTGATGGTGCTTAACCTCTTATATAATATTCAAAGTGCTTACATACCTCCCTTTGACATGTTCCCTACTTTCTTAGCGCATTAGCCAATTTCGCAATGAAATAAAGACTGAATTTATGGGAAAATAGGTTTCAAAGACTAGCTCATATATCCTCAATCCTAAAAACTGTTCAGAAACTTAAAGAGGTTGTTGTATATTAGAGTGTCCTTCAAAGAAACCTCTCTTAGTTTCAAAATATTCTTCTCCAACGCCTCACAATATGCACCTAAACATCATAACTAAATCAGAAGATGAAAAAACCTGAAACATAGGCTCTAAAAATGCATTTAAATTTTCCAATATATAACACTTGTGCATAAAATGAATGAGGTTTTTGTTCTTTGGCCCGTTATTGGAAAAAAATTCTTTCATTTTTTCTAAATTAGTTTCCATTTGGTCATAAAATGCTTTGGAAAATGATGACAAAAACAATCAAAATGCATCAAATTGTCAACTTTCGCAACAGATAATGAATTTTCCTTAATGTGAAATGTTGGAAACATAAAAATGGATGCTGGAACCTTCATAGAACTCCCTCATGAAAAAAAAAATTCCAACTTCACTATCCAACAATTATCAAAATTTATATATGAAAAGCACAGCGCCGAGAAAGAAAAATGCAAGAAATTTCAGAAAGGAAACAATGACAATTCTATCCTATTTGCAAGATATTTATGGTTTATTCTGTCTTCTTCATGTGATTTTAGAGTTCATTCAATACTGGGGGATAAATATAGAGATATATTTACACATGTGAGAAAGGTTTGACCATCGACATGTGAGAATTGTAGCACTATGTGAATTCACAGTGCCCTTGCCTCCCTTTTGCAATGAATGAAACGAGAAATAAAAGATTTCCAATGTATATGGTGAAGAGCTGAAAAATGTGCGATGAAGAGGAAAGCTCAAATTATCATGTAGAATGGTCTGGAGTAGAAATGAGGGTGTTGATCGTGATTTAGGAAGAAAATCATGAATGTGAAGTGCATGTCTGAATTCACAGCGCATGGGGAAGATAAAATGATTTTTCTTCTAACCATTACCTCCTTGCTGAGATCATGACCTACTTTTGGAAAGACATTTAAACTGACTCATCACCACCTCCAATTTTGTTCCCAATCCCTTGTGATGAATTTTTATTGATGTAGACTTTATTTCCATATTTAAATTGTTATAATCAAGACTTGATTACATTGATCCCTAGACTCTCCTAAAATGACAACTGTACCTTCATGATTGAAAATTAAAATCATGACTGCTTGTGAACTTATATTTCAAATGATGGAAAAAATATTTTCTTAACTCTATGACCCTATGAAAAATTTAATCTTTTTATACCATGGTACTCATGAAAAAAAACTAACACACTAACATGACCTTATAAACATGATCTCAAATGACATAATAAGAGTAA
Organism: Pinus albicaulis; assembly: GCA_034641835.2. NCBI lineage: Eukaryota > Viridiplantae > Streptophyta > Pinopsida > Pinales > Pinaceae > Pinus > Pinus albicaulis. The sequence goes on along the minus strand of CM076575.1, from coordinate 1,726,504,596 downwards.
CATGACCAATATCCATAGAATATAGGACCCTCACATTGGCTGCAATGGGAATGACATCCTCCTTGTGAGGTGCCAAGAACATCGTATACCATGTGCCTTATCCCAAACCTGCAACATGATCTGTCTTGAAACCACTGCAACTGAAACCAAGATGGTAATATATTCCAATCCTCAAATTGAACCAAATCTATTCTTCAAACTGAAACTTGAATTGTACAATGAAAACTAAAAACTCTGTTGCAAATTGAAACTGAATATATTTCTCAAAGTGTTGAGCTTATTTATCACACCTACTCACTCAAACTTGCTGAAATGACTGCAATATCAAGTAAAAAAAATTTCCAATGCAGCCAATCAAGAAAATGGCTACTTAAATGAATATTGAATTCAACTTCTCTAGGCTGAAAAATAAACTCAGAAAATGGCAACTCAAACTTCCCACTTAAAAAATCCTCACGATCCATAAATACAGCAACGTTTTTATGTTCTAATGAATGCAACAACCTGCCAAAAAGGTCATAGAAATCATGAAGGGAATTCTTATCTACTTGTTGATCATCAAGTAAGGATTGTTTTTGCATGATTTTCTACCAACTGCTTTGTTAACAGTCTTATGACCATCCTTGAATGAGAAAGGAGCCAATTTTGCATCTCTCTTATCATGCATCTTATGGAGAAGCTTTATACATTCTCGAATAATAGCCATGGTATGTGTTTGAGGATCATCTAAATACAATTTTTCATGTACTTCAATAAGATTATCACCCTTATATTCAAAGGACTAAAAAAGAACAACTACGTCCTCGTTGTATTCTTTCATTTCATATTGAAAAGTATCATATACAAATTTAGAAAACTACCTTTTATAAACCTCTTCTTGATGAGCTAAAAGATCAAAAAATTCTTTTTTCAACTAAAAAATGATCTCATTTTGGCTATCCAAAGGACCTAGAACAACATTTTATTTTTCATATCTTCTTTTAAGCCCTAAATTACATTTTTCATATGAAAGTATCAATTCTTCATTGAATCTAATCTAACTGTTTATTTGAATATATGACTTGGTAAAAGATTGGAAAATTCCAAAATTTGATGACTTATCCAAATCATTGTTTTGATTCTTGAAAGCTTCCAAGGACTGTGGGGTTTAATCATCATTCTCAAGGAAAAAATTATAAATTTGAAAATCAAAATTTTGATCTATAGTCAAAGGATAAATTGTATTATGTTGAAGATTGTCCTGGGTGTCATGGCAACTAGCTCCTACTATTATGCTTTTTTGATGAGAAGATAGTTTAAATAAGGTTTCCTTAATTTCATTATCCATCAAATCCTCATCATCAATATCGATAGTTCAGAAAAGGTTTCATTGATTTAATTATCCGTCAAATTCTCATCATTAATATCGATTCCCAAATGTTGCAGAAAAACATCAAAATCTCCACAGAAGGTTTCAACCAACACTATATAAGAGTAATTGTCTTCAATAGTTCTATAGAATACGGTGTAGAAATATTTAAGGGAATAAATGCTAGCAGGAGATAATCCTTCATACCAAGACCATGCTTTTTCTTCTAAAGTTTCCATAAACATCCTCATTAAATAGTACTCATGAAAATTAACTCCTAACCTATGTATGTGCATATGAAAATTGACCAAATGAAAGGCAACATCATCTCATTTTTCATCTTTGAATTTTGGAAAATATGATTTCCAATCTATATGAGGCATACGATTTGGAAATCCTGGAATGTGATCTCGTTTTAAAGGATAATACCTTATGGATTGAGAACCCATCTTTGAACAATGGAGTTTCTAGTGGTACTTTGAATTCTGGACCTTGTTGACAATGGAGTTTCCTAGTGAATAATGCATAACCTTCTTGTGCGTTATCATTGTTCAGAATGCTTTTGATGACTTGAATATAAAAATCATCCAAGCACCAGTTCTTATGTTACCATATCAGTAATAAGATCTAAAATGTGATGGGTATTTCCTGGGGAATATGGAACCTTTCGATTCCGAGTATGGTTGCCAGCATTTTAGCACTTTGTGATTTTCCTAGGCTAAAAAAGGAATCCAAGAGGTAACCACAAACCACTTTAGACCAAAATATATCACTTCTAGCCTCGAGAGGGCTCTCTCACTAAGGTTGCTTAACAAATAGGATATTAGGCTAGGTATTAAGAGAAAAAGGTTTTATTTAGAGGTATGCTGATGAGAAAAGGGTCGAGTCCATTAGGCATGGAGTCATGTTCAGATCTGATTTTTTCCAGTGAGATGATGGGAAAATAGAGGGTTTCTTCACAAGGGCAAGGTAGGTAGCTTTGGTGGTGGTTCTAGATCAAATTGTTGTAGGAGGTGAAGGAATAAAATGTGAAAGAAAAACACATTAGAGCATCAAACCATGGATGAAATCTAAAGTGTTGTTTTAAAGATGAAAATACTAATAACTTGGCAAACTAAAACAGAGCACCACTAAAGATGAATTATGAATCAATCATCTCGTTTTTTTCAAGAAATAAAGATTCACATTAAAGGGATGTAAACACATAATATAGCTTACAAATCAAAGGAGCACAAACCACCAAAACTCTTACTCAAGAATCCTTGTACATCACTTTATACTTCCTTCATTCACTAGCAAAATTCTTCAAAAATATAGTGCACAAAGGTCTTATTCTCTAATATCAACCAACAACCAAATCTTTCTACATTAAAATTCATGAATTATATACAATATTCTCTCCCTAAATATATCCACCTATTCCCCTAATGTATCAAATTAATTACACGAAAATAGCAAACAAAAAACACTTTCCTAGGTACTAGGAAACTACCTTTGACCTATTTATTGTTACTTTCCTAATACATCATCAACTTAGAATATTGACAAATAAACATTAAATACAAATCCTTAGATAATTTTCGACCTATATACATTATTTAAACCATATGTAGAAGTTCAAAATTCAAAATTTGAAATGAAGAGTGCTGACTGTCCAGACTCATGGCGCATTAGGAAAATTCACAGTGCATTGAAGTGGCTTCCAAGCTCTGTATGGTTGTGACCCTTGTCTATAAAAAATAAGCAAATGGGTATGCTTCAAATACCCCTATGATGGTTCTGAACCTCTTATATAAGATTTAAAGTTCTTGCATACCTCCCATTGACATGTTCCCTACTTTTGTAGCACATTAGCCAGTTTTGCAACGAAACGGAGACTGGATTTCTCGAAAAATAAGGTTCAAATTCTAGCTCATATATCCTGAATCTTGAAATCTATGCAAAAAATAAAGGAGGTTTTCGTATATCATAGTGTCCTAGAGAGAAACCTCTGTCTGTTTCCAAAAATTATTCTCCAACTACTCATAATCGGCACCTAAAAATCATAACTAAAACATGAGAAGACAAAACCTGAAACATAGGCTCTAAAGATGCATTTACATTTTCTAATATATAACACTTGTGCAGAAAATGAAGGAATTTTTTGTACTTTGGCCCATGATTGGAAAAACACTCTGTTTCCAAAAATTATTCTCTAGCTCCTCACAATCAGCACCTAAACATCATAACTAAAATAGGATAAGACAAAACCTAAAACATAGGCTCTAAAGATGCATTTACATTTTCCAATAGATAACACTTGTGCTGAAAATGAAGGAATTTTTTGTTCTTTAGCCTGTGCTTGGAAAAACCTCTTTCATTTTTTGGAAATTCATTTCCATTTTGTCAAAAAACACTTTGGAAAATGATGACAAAAATAGTCAAAACACAACAAACTGTAAAATTTCACAACACCTGTTAATTTTCGCAACGCCTTAAAATTATGAGCATATAATGACTTTTCCTTAATGTGAAACGTTGGAAACATCAAAATTGATGTTGGAACCTTCATATAAATCCCTCATGACAACAAAACTTCCAACTTCACTATCCGACAATTATTAAAATTCATATATGAAAAGGACAACATCAAGAAAGAAAAAACACAACGAATTTTTGAAAGCAAGCGACGAAACTTTTATTCTATTTGCGAGATCTTTATGGTTTATTCTATATTCTTCATGAAATTTGAGAGTTCATCCAAGATTTAGGGATAAATAGAGTTATATTTTCACATGTGAGGAAGGTTTGACTATTGACATGCGAGACTTGTAGCACCGTGTGAATTAGCAGTGCCCTTGACTCCCTTTTGCAACGAATGAAATGAGAAACTATAGCTTTACGATCTATATGGTGAAGATATGAACAATGTAGGATGAAGAGGAAAGATCAAATTATCATGGAGAATGGCCTGGAGTAGAAATGAGGGCGTTGATCATGATTTAGGAAGAAAATCACGAATGCGCAGCTCATTTCTGAATTCGCAACGCATGGGGAAGAGAGAAGGATTGTCCTTCTAACCGTTACCTCCTTGTTGAGATCATGAACTACTATTGAAAATAAATTTAAACAGGCTCATCACTGCCCTCAATTCTGTTCCCAATCCCTTGTCATGCTTTTTTCTTGATGTAGACTTGATTTCCTTATTTAAATTGTGATAATCAAGACTTGATTACATTGATCCCTAGACTCTCCTAAAATGATAATTGTCCCTTCATGATTGCAAATTCAAATCATAACTCCTTTTGACCTTATATTTTAAATAATGAAAAAAATATGTGTTTAACTCTATAACCCTTTGATAGATTTAATCTTTTTATACCATATCATTCATGAAAACAAAACGAACACAAACATGGCCTTATAAACAAAACCTCAAATGACATAATGAGAGTATCATGACCAATATCCCTAAAATATAGGACTTTAACATATAATAAAATCACACTCTTTTGTGAAAAATACTATTAAATAAAAATTTGAGAAAACATTTTAGAATGATTTCAAATTAGTTATTTATTAAAATGGAACACTTTTATTTTTCTTCAATAAATATTACTTTTCTAACTTACATATATATTTTTTTGAGAATTTATTTAACTTCAATTTTTGAGGACTCATCTAATAAGCTAGGTTGTATGAATCATCCATGTAATTTAAACCTACACCCTTCCCTTTTAATCCCTATGAACAACCAATGTGATTTTAACTAATTTATTCCAAGTACACATTATACATCCTTAATAACATGTTCGATTGAATCCCAACCACTTCTAAGTATCTTACCAAATTGTATATCAATTTTATTTTTACTTTTATCTTTAATTAATATTCTAAACTTTAAAGTTTTTAATTTTATTCACCTTTAATTTATATTTCTTAATAATTCTATATATGCATTAACAAGTTTGAAATATAAAAATATAAAAATAATATTATAATTTAGTTTATCTAATACGCAATCACTAAACTTGGATGCTTTAATTATACAATGTTAAACATTGTATATATTAGATAGCATGCCCTCGTGACATTCTTAATTGAAATATACACATATTTTAATAAGCATATAATATAGTTTATCTACTACTCAAACATTAAACTTGGATGTTTTATTTGTACAATATTAGGCATGGTATACATTCATTAACATGCCATTGTAATATTCTTAATTATAATTTAATCTCTCTTAAAATAACTCTAATTAACATAACATTGTTATTTATATATAAAATATCATTTCTTAGGTTTAGTTATAATTTGTTTAGTTTTTTATTTTATACTATGATTCATTTTTATGGGGAAATATATGACTATAATTTCTTGGTGTCGGTAACATTTGATGATAACAAAAAATGACCACTTTTTATCTGATTATGGTTAACGGTCTCGTCGGTACTTTCTCTGAGCACAAAGTAGTAATCATTAACATGCACAATCCCTGGATGGCCAAGCATTTGGCAGATCTTAAAAGAACTACATGGGGTTACACTTGGAGGTCGATGAAGGAAGCGTGGCAATTCCACAGGCCACTCGGAGGTATGGCAAGTTTAAACATCATGTGCCTTAAATTCACATCCCATGGTAGATCTTCCCTGTGTGTGGTTTCATTCCTCTTTTCTCTATCACCTTTGTATGCTTCGATCATGGTTTGGTTAGCTCAAGTGACTTTGCAGATCTTGGGGCGTTACAATGACACACTGCTAATGCTCATTAATGAGAAAATAATGGCTTTTGATTTACCAAGGCTACATAGTTATGGATTGTATCAACTCTAGAGAACAAGCGACTCATCCTTCCTTCTGCCTCTCATTATATTTGCATGGCTAGGATGGAAGGGTGGTGGAGTGAAAAGGGGAAGAAATCACTTGAAGCAATTTTTTATTGTTCCCTTGGGGAAATTTTATCACTTGTAGTTTGTGTAAGGAAATTTCTCATAAGGTTTGGAGGCGATATTATAGATGTGTGGTTAACTACCAAGTCTCCTGGCTTGGAAAAGTTTTGTCTAGGGTTCAAGTCCATTTTTCAAACTCATCGTAGTTCACCCTTCAACAATCCCTGACAATTTGGACCTTGTTGGTATCCCCTTCCATTGCCCAGTCTTGGTGGGGGGGATATTGTATTACGATACTTTTTCAATATGGTTTTAAAATGGTCTTCTTTAGTTCCCAAATCACTCTTTCTCTAGCCCATCTCTCGCATTCTTTCTCGCCTTTTTATGTCTCAAATATGTCGTCATATCTCATTTCTAGTCACCTTTTAAAATGTTTATTGTCCATACAAGATAGTACTTCTTTTACAGGTTTTACATTGCAATGACACCTCTCTTATAGAATTACATTCATAGGGTAGGCTCTTCAAGGCTTTCATCATCATGTCATAGAAGAATCTTCGAATGGGAATCCATAGAAAATCATTTTGATGTGGCCTCTTTAGAAGTCCATAAAGAGATTCTCCAGCTAGAAGCAAAGTATTTTGGTGATAGAGCTTATTAGTCGGATACAAGCATTGGAGGGAGTAGTCTTAAATGGGTCCCTAACCTAAGGAATTATCGTAGGAGACAGATACACTTCCTCCACTCGATAACTCATCACAAGTAAATGGAAACATTACTCAGTATGGTAATAAGAGATAAAAAATTGACAATTATAAGCTCTTTGTAGGTCAAGAAGGCACTAAGCTCATCCTTCATGACATTTTATACAACCTAGATGACATTGTAGCTCGATTGTCCAAAATTGAACGTTACCTTGTCTCTAATTCTGATACAGAATCAAATGAGCAACAAGAGATATTGAGGGTCATCAATGCACCAACTTATAAAACTCCTCAATCGAACTCATCTGCTTCCACACCAGTGATAATATTGGACTAAGTGGTCTCTAATAGTTTTTCAAGGCAATACTTTAGTTTACATTTCTTTCCGATAGTCTGCAACTCTAGTTTTTTGAAGAAAAATTGGACTCTAGCGAACTAATTCTGGTTGTATATGATCTAATTCGCTTTTCCTCGACTAATTGACATGGGAAAAGTTTTCTATTAATGAATCAAAATATTAAAGGTATTATTTGGTCTCTTCCTGAGGTTGAGAGGAAGAACACTTAGGGTTAAATGCATATTATTCAGAATTTTTGGCAAAATTGAATAATGCTAGGCTTACTACTTAGTTAAAATTAAAAGTTTGATTGTGCAAGTGGTTGCTGGGGCACTTGGCTTTGGTTCCCAACACCTAGATTTGGTTGTGTGATTCCACGTTATTGTTAATATTGACACCTGTGCCTAACGACTTTTTTTACCAGGTTTGAATTACTTTGAATTTCTAATTTTGTTGCTACAATGATGCAAAAGACGAGATTGAAACACTAGAAGAAGGGGAGTAGATGGGGTTGAGCAGAGTGATGCAATGGGAGAAGAGGTAGTGTGTAGTTTTTTTTACACTAGTGTTGTAATATTACTCTGGTTTATTATTATTTACTAATTAAAAACCATGAACAAGTAGTTAAACATCGTGAACAACTAGTTATGTGACTTTTGATACATTTTCTTGTTGTTAAATGCAATTAATTATAGAGAAAATAAAAGTTATTAAATTTCCAACATGTTGATTTCTTCATTTTCATTCAAGTTAAACCAGTTAAAGAGAGAAACAATGGTTTTAGAACCACAAAACTGCAATTATTTCCATCCTTATAAAATAACAAATGCATAAATTTAAGCATAGGCAGCAAGATTTCATACTGCCATTGAACTCAATATCTATTGCATGAATTTGTAGTATGGAGTTCATGTAGAAATCACATGTAAAAGTCAACACCAATCGACAACAAGCCCAATCCTTCATTGGCCTTGATATAAAAATCAGAAGGAAACAACCATTAACACAAGGAGTAAAGTTGTTCAGGTGGCTTGTGTTTCAAGATATTATAAAATACATACAATAGAATATGATACAACTGGAACAAGACACAAAGAATGAAAATTAACCTTGCATTTTAGAGCTAAATATCTTTTTAACAAACGATATTATCCTAATTATTGTGAAAACTATGCCAAAAGAGATGATCAGAACATTTGCAATCACCTGACCCAAATAACAATCCTTCCTACAAAAAATGAAGTGAAATGCAGTAGGAAATAAAAAATCCAGAGCATAATACTACTGCCCACAAGAGACAGATAGTCTCTTAATTGGGCTGTTGGAGTGATGTTGCTGGTGTGATGAGGATGGGATTGAAGCTGGAGCAACTTGACATTGGATCGATCCAACTCGTTGTAACTTCTCCTTCTACTTCATAACAAAGTGATTTGTTCCTTTCCTAATACATGTGTCCATGATGTTATATGTTTATTTGCAAATGCAATCGATTCAATTTGTTTAATATGAATAGATCATATGCCTTTATGTCATTTTCTGTCTCCTGTTTTCCATTGCAGGTACCAATCAAGTGAGTTCAGTTCGATCGAGAACGGTGGAAGCAACAAAAGGGAGGTGAGGAATAACGAAAATATCATAAGTAGGTATTCTCCCCTTATCTATACATTTTAAGGAAATGGTCAAATATATTTATTTTTATTGTTCTGAGTGCCGCCACCACACTTAGAGAAAACATTTCTATCTATAGGTTTGATTTTTGTAAAACAAATTGGCAACCATAATGGGGATCGATAGATCGTCCCTGGTGGTTTTATCATTGTTTATCAACCTCTAGTAGACTTTACATGCTCTATTTCAGTCATTTGAATTTGTTTTAGCAAAAGTAGTGTGTTTGATTTCCTTTTTTGAGTTTTCCCTTGGCACCAACACACTATCGGTCTTGACATAGTGCTTTGCATAGCACTGGTGGCTTAGGTACAGTCCTCTGTAATGCACTGTCTCCCACTCAGGTGTGCATTGCTACTATGAAAAACCAAAATCTATTATATTTTATCTTTTGCAATTAATTTAAGTATCTTGTTTGATGATTTTTCGAGTGTCTGATTGCCTCTGCTATTCTTTCCTCACTTTGGATATTTGCTTGATTAATGTTTCTATTTGTTTTCTTTATCATTTTCAAATAGCTCCAAAGTTTCAAAATTTACATTTGATTAGTTCTTTATTTTCGAAAGAGGAATTTTCATTTCAGTCTTTGTTTCTCTGGAAAGTATTGAGTGATTGTTTGTGCATTATAGTTTCTTTTTCGTTTATCTAAAAGTAAACGAAATTGAAAAGAAAAACATGCATTTTCATATAGGGATTATGAGTGATGTGTAGGAATAATTAGGGAATTTGCATTTATATGTGCTCATTGGAGATTGCTTACAATCTGATTGCTCTATCCCTTGTAGCTAGTTTTTCATTAGTGAAATTGAAATCGAAACAAATTCTTATCATCATTATTGCATTCTAGGAATGTCAAATACATCTCTCAGTGAACCTGAAAGACAAACTTATAAGCAAGATCAACTTAAAATGTATTTGAATTAATTTAAGGGAGGATTGTCACTTAACGATAAAATTTAGAGGTCTAGGCTAGAGACGTGTTCCGGTGTTGTTAAACATAGCAGGTGTCATTAATTGTCTATGATACATTCTAAGTGTGATACCTCATTCCACATATGTAATTTTATCGGTGCTCGTCCACATACCTTTGGGTATATCAGGTGGTGTTTTAGTACGAAAAGTATAAGGGGATGCTCTCACTATGCGATTTCACATTAAACATCGATAATATTGTTTGGGCCTCCACGTACCATCGAGTATATTTGGGAGGACAACATTAGGTTTCTTACCATCCATAGGTAACTGAGTCGGCCGCCTTGTACACCGTGATACACTAAACACAACATTCAAGGAGATTTCCTACACATACATAAGTCCTTGGTCTACTGGGGTGGTATATTGCAGTTCACAGTTGCTTTGTAAAATTTTTACCTAGCATTACCCTCTTTTTGTTTATTTCTTTTTGCATTAAAATAAATCAGTAATTGTGGAATAAGATCAACCCTTTCCCCGTCGTTCGCATAAGACAACGAATAAACCAACTTTATCACCAGAAGCTACACCTAGTACACGAAGGCAAGATCGTCCTACCGAGTCTAGTACCTATGGAACCTTTGGTGCTACATCTTCATCTGATTTACCAGAGTCATCTGATCCTTTGAGTATTGAGTCTCGAGTCGTTTCGACCGATCCCAGTTTATCTGATACTGTCGAGAGAAAACTCACAGTTAACTGAGGGCACTGAAATTCAATCCAGTGAAACAGTAAATTTAGAACCTGATCTTGTTCAACTAGAAGTCGATCCAGAACCTACTGTTATTTTACCAGAACATCTTGATACCAAAGTTGAACAACAAGAATTTTTTCCCATGCAACTGTCTCATCCTCAGTCATTTGTAACCATTTGAGTCTTCCTCTTTACCGCAAAGTTTACCGCTTGAAATTTATCTCGGGCCTGACGGTGAAGTACTTCCACCTGGCTTGATTTCAATAGATGAAGAACTTCAGGAAGAGACAACCCGTTCAACTTCACTCATTTTGGGTCGGGGCTTCATCTTTATCCTTCTTTTCCTGGTTTTACCTACTCTACTCCTGTTGATCCTATTCACTCTCAAGTTCTCGTAGATTCTTTAGAGTATTTGCTGGGTTATTTAACCATGCCTGAGACAAAATCTTAGACTGTACCATCTATTACAGTTGCAACATCTATTTTTGCTTCATCTTAAATGTTTTCTATGACACCTGAGTCTCATATTTATGGTGGTCCATCCATCCCACTGGGTTATCAAGCTTTAAATGGAACCTAATCTAGTGTCTCTTCTAGTACATGTAATTCATCCATGTCATCATCTAGAATTTTATCTGGTTCCTCTCTTACGAGTATTGAACGACATGATCCTTTGTTGACATCATCAGCTTAATATCATGTTGGTCCATCCAATTATCATCCATCTTACCCAGTATCTGTTGGAATCCCATCATATGAAATTCAGTATGTGAAATATCCTTATAATTCATATGCTAGGGGTCAATAGATGTTCAGGCCATATGGCAGTACTCCTTCGTTTTTAGGTCCATCTTATGTTGGATTTCCTGTTTGTCAATGAAAGCCTACTTTGCATATTCACCCGCAAATGATTGTGTATCAATATCAACCAGTTCAACCTGTTGCATATGTACCTACTACGCTTGTTATTACTTCCTTGCCTGTTGCTCAGTCTGCTCAAGCGTGTCCTTCAACCCTTAACCCTGAAATTTTGGGTCTACAGACTCCGCCTTCTCAGGCTAGTGTTCAAAAACTCTCTATATCGTGAATTTAACAACCACGGGATATTTTACCTTTGTCACAAGCTTCTACTGGTCCTGTATATTCACAACCTAGTCCAAATTATCCTGGCAAGCAATCGTTTTATCAAATCCCATGGCAGCCACAACAACCATTCCAATAGTTTCAAGCTTATCCAGGTCCTGGTCAACAAGCCTATCAAGGGTTTGGTCAACAAACTTACCCCTATCTGGGTTACCAATAGAAAAATCCTTATGTTGGTGCACAATGACCTATTTCCTAGGCAATTCCATCTTATCTTGGTTATGCTCAACCTGATCTAAATCGACAGTTGTCGTTTTTTGCAACATTAGAGTTACCTTATTTAAACCGGCTCACTAATGACATTATTCATTATTTACCTTGGTGGCCGGTGATTCCTCATAAATTACCCTTTGATATTCCGAAATTCAATGTAAATTCTGGAGAAGACCCATTTACACACGTTATGACTTATCATTTTTTGTGTTCGTCAAATTCCTTGAATGATGATTCTGTTAGACTATGTCTTTTCCAGTGAACGCTTTGTTGGGAAAAATACTGAGAGGGGGGGGGGGGTGAATCAGTATTTACTGCATATTCAAAAATTTCACTTTTTCTTGCTTCTAAAATGCATACGCTACTTTCCTGAAACAGACTTGCGTATATACGCGGATACCCTTTATGAAACTCGCGTATACACAGAGATCTAATTATGTCATTAATTATTCACTTATATCATTCCATCATTCATTCATCAGATGTTTAATAAACTGTAAACATGTGCAGTAAGAACTGAATAAACCATCACACAAAGCATCACACATGAACACCAGGATTTTTAGGTGGAAACCCAAGTCGGGAGAAAACCACCGCTGCAGTTGCTCAGCCTTCAATATTTTATTATAGAAAAAACATCTTACAACATATGTGCTGGCGCAGACTTGACCAGCACGCAGGCACCCACCTGCGCTCGTTTACCAGCCTCTCCTGGAAGGGAGCTACGACCCCCCGACTCGTTTACCAGCCTCTCCTGGAAGGGAGCTACGACCCCCCGATCTCGTTTACCAGCCTCACCTGGAAGGGAGCTACAACCCCCTGACTGAAGGCTACAACCCTCAACACCACCTTGGACCACGTTTCATCAATTTTCACACTGGATCCAACAACTTCAATAGAACACCACTTGCAGGCCACATTTCATCATATTTTCACACTGGACCCTTTCCATACTTTTAAGCACAAACATACGTCACCAACAGATACATATCAACACAGATCAGATAGCAGAAACACAGCAGAATAGATCAGATATTTCATACCACAGTCTTCAGCAAACCCTAGTTTGCATACGCGCTTTCCTTTCTCTTATGTCGCGTATATACGCGCTTTCGTCCACACAAACCAGCGTATACCTCAGTGTATATTTTATTGCGCATACGTGCTTTCTCTTCGCTGAAGCCGCGTATATACGTGCTTCCTCCGCGGCGAAGTAGCGTATAGATCTTCAATCATTACAGAGCAGCATACTTCATCAGATCAGATATTCAGTTCAGATCTACCCTTTTGCTTCAGACAGATGTTCGCCTAGATGCTCGCCTCATCACAGATCTAAGCCTTCCATAATCGGATCTAGCAAATACAAGAGCAATTCAGATCTAGATCCCCTTCTTCATCATTGGTGCATCATACATTCAGATTTATCATTCAAGTGTAACCCTTTCCATTCAGATATACTTCAGAGAGAAGTATTCATTCAAGCTCAGACATCTTGCACACCCACATCGTATGCACAATGAATTTGTTCTCCTTATATAGGTTTATCCTTTTTCAATACCATGAGCCCCTTTTTCAATACCATGGGCAAAAACAATACCATGAGCCCAAAACTACCTGGACGGGGTCAATTAGGCGGATCATTACCCAATACCATGGGTCAATACCATGGTGGTTACCCTTGGTTTTGCACTTTTGAGCGCTTTAGCCCATACGCGACTTGGCACGTTCTTTTCCGCGTGCATACGTGACTTCCCCTAGGCCAATCCGCGTATACCTAGAGACATACTCTTTTCATCATATTTTGAGCACATTACGGAATTATTTTTTTATTATTGCCATCTGTACACCTTTGTAGAAACATCATATTTACTTCATCGGGTGGTTTGCCATCAAGGACAACACATGTCAACAATCGCATGTCTTCATCTTCATTTAGTGGGTTGCCATCAAGGACAATACTCTGCATCATATTTCCAACAATCTCCCCCTTTGGACTTGATGGCAACCATGATGGTGTTTGGTTACCACAGCAGATAGATACCATGTCACTCTCCCAAATATGTCACTCTCCCAAACATTTGACATCATTATCTTCTCTTCATTCAAACACCATGTCACTCTCCCCCTTTGACATCAAGGGCAAAGGGCGGATCAAAAACCAACATTCTCCCCCTTTTCTCCTCATGTGGAAGAAACATTCTGCAGATCTGATATGTGCTGAAGTGGCCAAGCTCCCCCTGAGTTCATGCTGAATATTCAAACATATTTTTCAATAAAGTACATGACTCTTCCTATCACCAAAGACTCATACTTACATCAAATATCCAACCAAGTGGATTTACATATGAGACTCAAGTACCCAATCAAGTGGGTTTACAAAAATGACAAGTCCTTACATGACTGAATATTACAGATTTTACATCAAGGGTCTCAACATGACCTTTTCATCAAAAATACAAATATGACTTTTCATGACCAATACCAAGAAGACCTCAAGAGAGATCATATAACAGAACCATCATAATGCCAACAATGCATTATACTTAGCAACGCTAATGCTCCCCTTGAATCTGTGCAACCAAGCAATCTTTCCAAAAGACTAAGGCTCCCCCTTAGTTTGTGCATCCTGAAAACTTCCACCAACAAATCATCAAGGAATCTTCATCAAAACAATAGAAACATAATTATGAGAACTGGAACACCACCAGAGATACCAAACAGTATCAGAGATACCAAACAGCACTGCAGCTGTGCTGAAGAGAGCTGAACCAACCAAAAAGTTGTCAGCAACCAAACATACGCGGGTTTATGTGCAGGAACTCGCGTACATACGCGACTGTGTTTCAGGAAACCCGCGTATCCAAGCCATCTTCTAAACTTTATGCAGATTTTTTCTTTTGACTGGCAGAGAACACTCCCAGCTTCTGTCTTAGATGCTCGAACGCTTCCTTGGGCAGAGGTTTGGTAAAGATATCAGCAGCTTGTTCTTTGGAGGTAACATACTCCAACTTTACCTTTTGTTCAAGCACTTTTTCACGTAAGAAATGATACTTGATGGGAATGTGCTTGGTCTTTGAATGCATAACAGGATTCTTTGAGATACTGATGGCACTTGTATTATCACACATAATGGAGATAGGAGTTGCACATTTGATTTGAAAATCTTGCAAGGTTTGCATCATCCATAGGAGTTGAGTGCAACAAGATGCGACAGCTACATACTCTGCTTCAGATATTGATAAGGCAATAGAATTTTGCTTCTTGCTGAACCAAGATACTAACCGGGGCCCCATGTAAAATGCACCACCACTAGTGCTTTTCCGATCATCAACACTTCCAGCCCAATCTGCATTAGTGTAAGCATGAAGAGTAAGATCAGCGTCCTTTGGATACCATAGACCAAAGTCTTGAGTTCCTTGTAGATATTTGAATATCCTTTTGACGGCCTGAAGATGAGACTCTTTTGGATTAGCTTGGAATCGTCCAACAATCCCAACAGCATGCATAATGTCTGGTCTGGTCCCAGTGAGATAAAGTAGACTTCCAATCATCGATCTGTATTCTGGTTGATTCACAGAGGGAGAATCATCATTAGAACTGAGACTGCATCTGGTTATCATTGGTGTACTTACAGGTTTGCATTCTTCCATCCCATACTTCTTCAGAATTTGCTTAAGATATTTTGCTTGTGATAGAAATATACCATCTGCAGATTGATGCACTTGCAAGCCAAGAAAGAATGTTAGTTCCCCAAGTAAAGACATTTCGAATTCTTGCTGCATGACAGAAGCAAATTTTTGACTCATAGATTCATCGTTACTCCCAAAAATGATATCATCAACATATACAACTACAATCAATAGTTTATCATTTTCAACTTTTGTGTATAAGTTGCTATCAGCAGACCCCTTAGAAAATCCTTGTTGATGAAGATATTTGTCAAGACGATAATACCAAGCCCTTGGAGCTTGTTTGAGTCCATACAGAGCCTTTTTAAGTCTACAAACAAGATTTGCATCATTTCCCAAAATGAATCCTTCAGGTTGTTCTATATATACTTCTTCTTCTAGATCACCATTAAGAAAAGCAGACTTAACATCCATTTGATAAACTTTGATTCGTTGATAGCTTGAGAAAGCAAGAAACATTCTTATGGCTTCAAGTCTAGCTACGGGAGCAAAAGTTTCTTCAAAGTCTATACCTTCTTGTTGAGTATACCCTTTGCAAACCAGTCTAGCTTTGTTTCTTACAACATCCCCATTCTCATTTAACTTGTTCTTGAAGATCCATTTAGTTCCAATGACACTTTTATCATGAGGTCTTGGTACCAAATCCCAAGTGTCATTTTTTTCAATTTGCTCAATTTCTTCATCCATGGCATTATTCCAACATTCATATTTGCTAGCTTCATTGACATTGTGTGGTTCAATTGTGGATAGAAGTGCCAAATTACTAGAAGATCCCGCAAGATTTCTCCTTGTTCGTACACCTGATTCCTTGTCTCCCAAAATTTGAGATTCAGGATGATTCTTTTGAACATATCTGGATGGAGCCTTTTCAGATAAATCATTTTCACGTTCTTCATTTGATTCACTGTATATATCATTTCTATCTGATGTAGAAGGCCATATGTCATCATCATCTTCTTCTGTTGTTTGTTTTTCTTCTTTAGGAGCTGCAGGAGACTCGTCAATCACAACATCAATACATTCAACAACCTTTTGAAGCCTCTTATTGTAACATGTGAATGCTTTGCTTGAAGATGAGTAGCCAAGAAGTATCCCTTCATCTGATCTAGGGTCAAACTTGCCAAGTTTTTCATCATTATTTTTGATAAAGCATCTACTTCCAAAAAATTTAAAATGCTTTACAGTGGGAGATTTGCCATACCAGAGTTCATATGGAGTTTTATCACTGTTCACCCGAACATGAGCCTTGTTGAGAATGTTAACTGCTGCACGTGCTGCTTCACTCCAGAACATGTTAGGAACATTAGAGTCAGCAATCATAGCTCTGGCCATTTGAACAATTGTTCTATTCATTCTTTCTGCTACACCATTTTGTTGAGGAGTGCCTGCTACAGAGAACTGTCTTTTAATGCCATGTTGTTCACAAAATTCAAAGAATTCATTTGATGAATACTCTCCTCCTCGATCAGATCTAAGACACTTGATTTTTGAATCCAATTCATTTTCTACCAGTGCTTTGAACTTCTGAAATTTTTCAAAGGCTTCATCTTTGTGTTTAATAAACGCGATCTCACACATTCTGGAGTAGTCATCAATAAATAGGATATAGTATTCTTCCCCACGTAATGACTTTTCCTCATAGGTCCACAGATGTCAGTATGAATGAGTTCAAGAGGCTTACTTGATGAACCTTCTTTGGCATTAAATCGGACTCTGGTCTGCTTACCAAATTGACAAGATTTGCATATGGTACTTTCTGGAAGATTGATCTTGGGAAGATCACGAACAACTTGAAGTTTGCTTGCTTTGTTGATTTGAGAAAAACTCAGATGTCCCAGTCTTCGATGCCATAGCCAATTTTCTGAAGATTTGCTTAAGTAGCATTGTTCTATGCCGTTGAGTACATACAGGTTGCTTGGATTTCTTTTTCCTTTTATAATGATTTTACCTGTATCAAGATCACGAACCACACATTCTTTGGAACTGAAGACCACTTCTGCTCCTTGATCACACATTTGACTAACACTCAATAGGTTATGCCTTAATCCATCCACATACATGACATCTTTAGCCTTCACTTTTTCTTTTAGAAATACAGACCCTTTTCCTTTAATAACAGCAGGAGTATCATTTCCAAAAGTAACTTTGTTTTCCTTTTCTAGAGCGTTATAAGTATGCAGTTTGCTTTTGTCACCTGTCATGTGTCTTGAACACCCGCTATCAATATACCATTGATTCTCTTCACCCTCTGCAAATAACGCTATCCCACAATTTTCAACTGGTAATTCTTTCTTTTTCCACACTTTAGAGCTTGAGGGAACATGCTCTTTTGGCTGGACCTTGCTCCTGCATTCAGATT
The DNA here is from genome assembly GCA_034641835.2 of Pinus albicaulis. Taxonomy (NCBI): domain Eukaryota; kingdom Viridiplantae; phylum Streptophyta; class Pinopsida; order Pinales; family Pinaceae; genus Pinus; species Pinus albicaulis. Next base: position 1,726,486,599 of record CM076575.1, on the reverse strand, counting down.
CTTCATGACCAAAGTTATTGCAATAAGTACATTCAACTTAATTTTGAAGAGGAGAAAAATTGTTATAGGTGTTCTTCTTTGGTTCATCATTCATCCTTATCTTTCTTGCTTCTCTGGTCATGATGGTTTTATATGCAACACATTGAACAGCTTTATGCCCAAAGTTGTGACATGTGAAACATTGACCATTGAAGTAGAAATTTCTGTGATCATGAAATCTTCTATCAGACTTTACCTGTTGGTTGTAGCCATTTTGAAAGATCTCCCTGTTAGTGTTTCTTGAATTGAGGTGATCTTGCTTTACCTGTAAAGATCCTTTGTTCTCTTGCTGAGTGGCTGAATGTAGAGAACCAGCAGTGGCTGATTTTAGAGAATTTGGTGCTGATGTCTGAGAAGATTCCCCGGTATATCCAAGACCTGTTTTTATAAAAGGAGACCGTTGTACCTTGATAATCTCATCCAAGGTTTCTGAACTTTTAGCAAATCTGAGATTGAGAGAATTCAATTTCTCATTATCCTTCCTTAGACTTACTACTTCACATTCTAGATCCTCCATTCGTTTTTCTCTTGCTTCAAGCTGATTTTTAAAAGTCTCAATGATTATGTTCTTTTCTTCTAGGCTTACTTTGAGTTGAATGTTTTCTTCAAGAAGATTATTGTCTTCTAGAGAATCCACAAAGGTACCCTTTTCTTTTTCACACTCTTTCATGAGAGCCCATACTTTTGCACCAAAATTCAGCAAGGCTTTTGTATGTATACTTCCCATTGCGACGGATCTCCTTCAAGCGATCAAGCTTTTGCAGAAGGACCTGCCTCTGATACCAATTGTTGGGAAAAATACTGAGAGGGGGGGGGTGAATCAGTATTTACTGCATATTCAAAACTTTCACTTTTTCTTGCTTCTAAAATGCATACGCTACTTTCTTGAACCAGACTTGCGTATATACGCGGATACCCTTTACGAAACTCGCGTATACACAGATATCTATTTATGTCATTAATTCTTCACTTAAATCATTCCTTCATTTATTCATCAGATATTCAATAAGAAGTAAACATGTGCAGTAAGAACAGAATAAATCATCACACAAGGCATCACACATGAACACCAGGATTTTTAGGTGGAAACCCAAGTCGGGAGAAAACCACTGCTGCAGTTGCTCAGCCTTCAATATTTTAATATAGAGAAAACATCTTACAACATATGTGCTGGTGCAGACTCCTACCAGCACGCAGGCACCCACCTGCGCTCGTTTACCAGCCTCTCCTGGAAGGGAGCTCCAACCCCCTGACTCGTTTACCAGCCTCTTCTGGAAGGGAGCTACGACCCCCTGATCTCGTTTACCAGCCTCACCTGGAAGGGAGCTACGACCCCCTGACTGAAGGCTACAACCTTCAGCACCACCTTGGACCACGTTTCATCACTTTTCACACTGGATCCAACAACTTCAATAGAACACCACTTGCAGGCCACATTTCATCATATTTTCATACTGGACCCTTTCCATACTTTTAAGCACAAACATACGTCACCAACAGATACATATCAACACAGATCAGATAGCAAAAACATAGCAGAACAGATCAGATATTTCATACCCCTTGCTTCAGCAAACCCTAGTTTGCATACGCGCTTTCCCTTTACTTATGTCGCGTATATACGCGCTTCCGTCCACACAAACCAGCGTATACCTCAGTGTATATTTTATTGCGCATACGCGCTTTCTTCCCGTGACTGGTATGTCACGCGCTTCCTCCCGCAGTAAGCGTATATATCTTCAATCATTACGAGAAGTTTGTACTTCATCGGATCGGATATTCGGTTGGATCTACCCTTTTCCTTCGAACGAGATGTTCGCCTAGATGCTCGCCTCATCACGGATCTAAGCCTTCCATAATCGAGATCTAGCAAATACAAAAGTACATTTAGGATCTAGATCCCCTTCTTCATCATTGGTGCATCATACATTCAGATCTATCATTCAAGTGTAACCCTTTCATTCAGATATACTTCATAGAGAAGTATTCATTCAAGCTCAGACATCTTGCACCACACTCATAATATGCACAATGAAATTCTTCTCCTTATATATGTTTATCCTTTTTCAATACCATGAGCCCCTTTTTCAATACCATGGGCCAAAACAATACCATGAGCCCACAACTACCTGGACGGGGTCAATTAGGCGGATCATTACCCAATACCATGGGTCAATACCATGGTGGTTACCCTTGGTTTTTCACTTTTTAGCGCTTTAGCCCATACGCGACTTAGCACGTTATTTCGCGTGCATACGCGACTTCCCCTAGGCCAATCCGCGTATACAAAGATACATACTCTTTTCATCATATTTTGAGCACATTATGAATTCTTTTCTTCATTGCCTTCTGTACACACTGTAGAAACATCATATTTTCTTCATCAGGTGGTTTGCCATCAAGGACAACACATGTCAACAGTCGCATGTCTTCATCTTCATTTAGTGGGTTGCCATCAAGGACAACACTCTGCATCATATTTCCAACACGCTTACTAGTCCAAATGCAAAGTGGTACATTGAATTACCATGAGCTTCTTTTGATAAATTTACAACTTTAGCCACTACTTTTTTAACCCACTTCTAGTTACCCATCAGATATGAAATTGGAACCAAACTTTGACTAGATTTAAACAGACAACTGTTACTCCTATATTAGATCATATACATGAGTGGCGTCATCGTCGTCGAATGGTTAAAACATTTGTTCCTAATCATCTTTTAGCTTAGTGATTTATAAAGTACACGTTGCCATCTATCATTGAGGATGTGGCCAAAGGTAGTGTCATCACTGAAGAACAAGTAATTTCTCATGCCCAGTGATGGGCCTCTAAATTAGACATAAATTAAGGTCCATATGACCTTTTTTAGGCCCATATACCTCTCTTATGCACATAAAAGGATATATTAAATCTATACTTCTGCACTTAATAATTTTTTCTTATGCTTTAATATTTTCTTAGGAAGGTTTAAAGGTAATTGCATATTTTTGCCTAATATTGGTTATTTTTGTAAAATATTGTGAGAATATTTGGTAGATTATATAGATTTGGAGAAGGAGATGATTTAGGGACTTGCTCCCTACCACTGGAAGATCAGGATTGGAGAATAAATGAGCACAACATCAGGAAATTAGGCAGAAATCTTGGAGAGATTCAAGGGGATTGTCCACCCTCCTTAACTTTTAAAGGTAGCCAAAGGATCCTCATGAGATCCCCCTTCAAAAATTTGAATTCTAGAGGTAGCCAAGCAACTCAAGACCAAGTGCACTTAAGCCATACTTCACTTGGAGTCTTCAGCAAATCGAATTCCAAGAGACAACCAAACAAAAGAAGATGAAGGGCACTCAATCTATGTTTACTTAGAGTCAAAGTAGACTCAATCACCATTTTCAAGGGAGTTGTTGGTAGCTTCCCTGTAGAATAAATAGAGCAAAGCTAGAGCTAGGAAGGGGGTAGTTAGTTAGCCATGGGTTGATTCTACTCGATCCATTTTATTCTTCGATTCCATTCAGAAATTTTGCTGCAAGCTATAAGGCTTTTTTTTTTAAGACCTTTGGGATGTAATAATACTGTATTCTTAATGCAATGAGCATTTAGATGAATTTTTATTGATTTATTTCGAGAGAGATAGGCTCGTGGGTTAGGGCCCAACCCATGTGCCTCAGCTTCTCTGTTGTTACTATCTTTTCCTTTCTACCATTTAGCTAGTTTTGCTTCTTCCATTTAAGTTAGATCCCTTCTGATAATTTTCAATGTTGTTTAGTTTTTGTGTTGTTGTATTTTTTAATTTCTTATGCATATTAAATAGTGGAAAAAATCCAAAAACTGTGGTCAAGTCCCCCCCTCTCATCTTTGTCAATAGAGTTCGAGCAAGGTAGACCTTCCCACAAGCCAAAATTGCTTTCTGTTTGAGTTTTGGGAAGAAATTGTATTACCAAGTCCAAGCCTTTCTTAACTATTTTATCACACAATTTTGTCTGTTTCCCGTGCATAATCTGCAGGTGTGTTTCATTTCTGAGCACTGCTCTTATGCCTCCATTCCCCTCCTTTCCTTCTCCCCTTAATGCTGTACTTACCCTTTTTCCTAATGCAATTAAGCCCTTCAAGCCATACTTCTTTGTTTTTCTCTGTTCACGGCTGCCTTACCCTTTTTTTTTTGCAAAATATGTGAAAAACCATTCAAAACCACCGAATACCAAACCTCTGCCTTTTCTCCTTGAGTCTCCCGCCACTGTATGTCGTACTTTGCAAATCACAACATTTTTCTTTTACCTTTAACACTTACCGCTCGTTTCTTGTGATTGCGATATTGCGAAATTGCAAATCGCACTTCGCACTGCTTACCTTTTACCTTTAACACTTACCGCTTATTCTTTGTGATTGTGATATTGCGAAATCACAAATCGCACTTCGTACCGCTTACATTTTCTCCCTTAAGACTTAACGTTGGTTCCTGCGATTATGATATTGCGAAATCACGCCTCGCTGTTGGTCCCACCATCATGTTGCCATCGCAAATTGCACTTCGCATCCTTTACCTTTACCCTTAAAACTTACCGCTCGTTCTTGTGATTGTGATATTGCGAAATCGTAAATAAAAAATTGCACAATTTAAATTTTCGCATAACGCTTATCACTCATTCCATTGATGCGATAAATCTGCCACGTCACTCATCGCACTTCACACTTCACGGAACTTACCACATTGCAGATCGAAAACCACAACTTTTACCGTGTCGCTAATCGCACTTTGCACATTTTAGTTCATTCTTATTAATCCTTATCGCTATCCCTTTAAACATGCGAAGTTGTGATTGCGACATTTCACATCGCAACTTTTGTCCTCTATCACACTCTGCCATTGCATTTTTGAGTTCTGTCCATTCCAAAGTCATTTCTCATGCTATCATAAAGTTTATAAGGGTTTAACCCCATCTTTCTGCTTCCAAACCTTATTTCATGTGTTAAACCCCCCATTGGCCTCTTTTAGCCCTTTTATTCCGTCCAAGCTACAAATTAACTCTTTTTAATTAAAATTAATTCATGGATAGCCCAGTTACATGGATAGAAGCATGGTAGATAGATCATAGGATAAGTAGAGTGCATTTAGCCGTTTGGCCAAGTTAAGTGTCGTTTAGGATTAGTTTCCTTTCTGCTATTTGTTTTCTACAAATTAAATTAGTTTCCTTCCTGTTATTTATTTTCAGAAATTTAATTTAGTTTCTTACAAATATTTCCTTCCTGCACATTAAATTAGTTCCATTTATTTCATTTCCTTTCTGCAATTTAGTTTAGTTTCATTAAAGTGTGACAGACTTCACTACGAACACCTAGAAGTAACACCCTTTCATAAAGCAGAAGAGGATGACGTGAACAAAATGAATCTGTTGTATATATAGCATTGTCACCTTAAATTTTATACAAACCCTAGGTTGATAAAGTAAAGTATGGCAGCCCCTGGGAGTTGCAACACTCTTAGTGAAATACCAGGGCTCACCACTTTTTGGTGCCATTTCCAAGGAGGTGTCTAGTATTCTTTGATTCCATTTTAGCATTATCTTCTGCTTTCCTTTTCATGTTGTTTTCGAAATATTGAAAAATACAAAAAAAAATATGATTTTCATGCCTCATAGGACTAGGGATACTTAGAATATTTTTTAAAAAATACTTCACTAATAACAATCCCCCCCCCCCCCCCCCCCCACTTGACCACATGGTGCAGTAAGAACCACATCACCATACACTTTTGAAGGAAGAAGAGATGGATGGATATGATGACAATGAAAAATTTATTATTGGGTTTCCCATTCAAGATATGGAAATCAGTGTACCTATGAAGAACATCCCTCCATCTTTCCTTCCCAAGTTCCATGGTATGAGGATAGAGGATCCAGAAACATTTCTCTTTGAATTTGAGATAATTTTTAGGTCTTATGGCTGCTTATCACACACTCAAAAGCTGAGATTGTTTCCTACAACATTGAAGGATAGAGCTCTTAAATGGTTCATGAGTCTAGGTACTAATTCAATAAGATCATGGAATGATATGCAAAAGACATTTCTAGAAAAATATAAAGGTCGTGATCTTAGAAAAGAAATTTTTAGAATGAACCAAGAAGAAGATTACAGCCTTGAGGATCTAATAGAAAGGTTCATGTATAATGTTAAGAGGGAAAAATTGCATCATCTAGGATTTGACACACTAAAAACCCTCTTAGAAAAATTAGGGATGAGTGGATTGATCTCCTTAATCTCATGAGTAGAGGAGATGTATACGAATTATCATTTGAAGAAATTTTTGAAACATGCAAGTGCCTATCAAGAGGAAGGGAAAGAGTAAGTAAATCAACATCAACATTAGTAAGGCAAGATGAACTTGGAAATTTTCTTGATACCTTTAAAACATAAATTCTTAGCAATATAAGTGAATAAGTAGAAATGTTAAGAATGCAAAATGAGCAAAAAGAAGATGCTGATATTTTTGTTATCCATGGAGAATCATATGCTTCTAAATGGTGTTCATCATTATCCATGTTTAAAGAAGTTTACCAAGAAGACAATGGAGCAAGGCAACCACCAAAGAAGCTATGTTATGTAGCTCCAAGGATACCCTAGCAACCTATTCAACTTGATATGATGCAAGAATCCACTTCATGATTTCAATCTTATTCACGTCCATCTCAAACTAATTGGGATGCACTCCCTCCTTGGCAACATTGTTGGCAAGGTCCTTACTAGGAAAATCCACAATATCCTCAATATTTCCCTCCATATCCTCCATACCCAAATCCATGCTATCCCTACTATCCACCTCCACCACAACCACTGACTCAACCACATCCATCTCATATATCCACCCCAACTTAACTACCTGTACCACCATTTCCAAACCAACACCCTGAAGTATTTCAACTCACTTACAATGCTGAGGTACAACACTACCAAACATATCCTATTGATCTAAATGGTGTGCATATTAGTTCAAGAAAGGTATTGCAAAGAAGAGATTTTCTTAATGTCATTGAGGGAAAACATAAAGAAGAAGAAGATACGAATGAGGAGATCAAAGAGTCAAGGGCTGCACTTGATGAAGAGTGGATATTAGAATCAGATGTTGAGAAATTTCCCTCATGTTTTCCAACATTTCCTCCATCTGTTTAAGAGAAAAATAAGCAAAAAGAGGAAGATTTGAATGTCATAATAGAAGAGGACATCCAAGGTGATCCAACTCAACAAGTGAACCAGGGGCATCACAACTATATTGACATATGGTTCCAAATATCCATTAAGTTGCAACAACACACTCTTCTCCAATAGTACTTGATACAATCCCAGTCAAAGCAATTCATCTCTCATATTTAGGTACATGTCAAAGAAGGTGTTCCAAGTGTGCACATGATTTTATCTGTCATATTGATGTGTACATGGCTCCATTGGAGGTATTACTATACTTGAAAAAGGTTTTGTTTTTTTCAAGTAGAGTAGGAAAGTGAAATAAAAGAAAAAAAGGGAAAGAATAAAATCTCATATGAAAACCTCTTCGAGGTGTCTGAGATTGGCTCACTGATTGAAAACCTCCATGAGGCGGTCATTGGGTTGAAAAAAATAAAAAAAGTAATAAAATAAAATATCCTAGGTGAAAACCTCCTTTGAGGCGCGTAGGCAGACCTACTAGTGGAAAACCTCATTGAGGCAGCTAGTAGGCCTTAAAAAAAAATGTATTTCTCCATGTATCTCTCTCTAATGAATGCAGATTCTCTCCATCCTTTGCAAGAAGAAAATAGAAAGTTGGCACAAAAATAAAATTTGGTCAACACTTTATTCAGAGGTAGTCAAACTTGGACGTCCTCTTCATGTGCTCAAAAGCTCCAAAGGACCTCAAGTAGATCGCCACAAGGAACTTTAGCAGCAGCTTTAGTATCACATGCAAAAAAAAATCGATGGTAAGGCTCGGGTATGAAATCATCTAACCCTTTCTTTGAATCTATTTTAGCTTAATAAAACATTAAAAAGTGTGAGAAGGAAATTTTTTTTATAACCAAAATCAGTAGCAGGGCAACCTCAACCTTATCTAGCAACTAGCCTCACTTTTTCCACCAAGAAAAGGAGCAAGACAAAAGTAAAAAGGACTTGAGAAAGTGGGTAGTAAGCAACTCATTGTAATAGAGGACAAGGAGTGCCAAGGGGTAACCAAGGGTGAACTCAATTCACAGAAAAAAATAACTGTGAGTTTACTTTACATGCAATAAAAAGAAAAAAGGAAAAGAGAGAAAAAATAAATCAAATAAAAGGTGGATCCACCACCTCTTGGCATGCAAAATAGATTTACTTAAGGCATATTAGGACCTCCATGAAGCACCTAAAAGAAGAATTGTAGCATGAAGAATAGCAATAATATTAGTAGAAGAGTAGCGCATGGACCAATAAAAAGAAAATAAAATAAGCCAGCTTGCAGGAAAGTCCATAAGGTAGGGAGGATGAATAGGTTGCTCAGAGGATGAGCAACAGTTTCAATAGGGGGTGATGATGGGCCTCTAAATTAGACATAAGTTAAGGCCCATATAACCTTTCTTAGTTCCATATACCTCCCTTATGCACACAAAAGGATATATTAAATCTCTCCTTCTGCACTTAATAATGTTTTCTTATGTTTTAATATTTTCTTAGGAAGGTTTAAAGGTAATTGCATATTTTTGCCTAATATTTGTTATTTTTGAAGAATATTGGGAGAATATTTGGAATATTATACAGATTTGGAGAAGGAGATGATTTAGGGACTTTCTCCTTGCCACTAGAAGATCAGGATTGGAGAATAAATGAGCACAAAATCAAGAAATTAGGGATAAATCTTGGAGAGATTCAATGGGATTGTCCACCCTCCTTAACTCTAAAAGGAAGCCAAAGGATCCTCATGAGATCCCCCTCTAGCAATTTGAATTCTAGAGGCAGTGAAGCAGCTCAAGACCAAGTGCACTCAAGCCATAATTCACTTGGAGTCTCCAAATCGAATTCCAAGAGGCAGCCAAGCAACTGAAGACGAAGGGCACTCAATCTATGTTTACTTGGAGACAAAGTGGACTCAATCACCATTTTCAAGGGGGATATTGGTAGCTACCCTGTATAATAAATAGATCAGAGCTAGAGCTAGGAAGGGGGTAGTTAGTTAGCCAGTGGGTTGATTCTAGTCAATTCCATTTTATTCTTCGATTCCATTCAGAACTTTTGCTGCAAGCTATTAGGCTTTTTCTGTTAAGACCTTTGGGATGTAATAAGACTCTATTCTTAATGAAATGAGTATTCAAATTATTTTCTATTGATCTAGTTCCAGAGAGCTGGGCTAACCCACCATGTGCCTCAGCTTCTCTATTGCTACTATCTTTTCCTTTCTGTCATTTAGCTAGTTTCGCTTTTGTCATTTAAGTTGATCTTCTTATGATAAGTTTCATTGTTTTTTAGCTTTTGTGCTATAGTAGTTTTTAATTTCCTATGTGTATTAAATAGAGGAAAAACTCCAAAAATTGTGGTTAAGTCACCCCTCTCATCTCTATCAATAGAGTTCGAGCAGGGTAGACCTTCCCACAGGAAAAAATTGCTTTCTGTTTGAGTTTTGGGAAGAAATTGTGTTACTAAGTCCAAGCGTTTATTTCACCATTTTATCACACATTTATGTCTGCTTCCCATACATAATCTGCAGATGTGTTTCATTTCTAAGAAATTCTCTTACACCTCCATTCCCCTCCTTTCATTCTCACCTTGTACTACCCTTTTTCCTAACGCACTTAAGCCCTTCAAGCCTTACTTCTTTGTTTTTCTCCATTCACGACTGCCTTACCTTTTTTTTTATGAAAAACACGTGAAAAATTATTCAAAACCACTGAAAACTCAACCTCTGCCTTTGCTCCTCGAGTCTCCCACCACCGTACATCTCACTTCTCAAATCACAACATTTGGCTTTTACCTTTAACACATACCACTCATTCCTTGTGATTACGATATTGCGAAATCGCACTTCGCACCGCTTACCTTTTACCTTTAAAACGTACTGCTCGTTATTTTCAATTGCAATATTGCGAAATCGCAAATCGCACTTCACACCGTTTACCTTTTCTCCCTTAACACTTACCGCTGGTTCCTACGATTGCGATATTGCGAAATTGCGCCCCATTGTCGGTCCCACCGCCACGTCTCCATCGCAAATTTCACTTCGCATCCTTTAGCTTTTACCCTTAACACTTACCACTCGTTCTTGCGATTGCGATATTGAAAAATCGAAAATTGCACAGTTTAACTTTTCGCATAACTCTTACCACTCATTCTGTCGATGTGATAACTCTAGCACGTCACTCGTTGCACTTCGCACTTGAAAAAACTTACCACATTGCAAATCACAGCGCACAACTTTTAATGCGTCGCTAATTGCACTTCACACATTTTAGTTCATTTTTTTCAATCCTTACCGCTATCCCTTTAAACTTGCGAAGTTGTGATTGCGACATTTCACATTGTAACTTTTGTCCTCCATCACACTCCACCATCGCATTTTTTACTTCTATCCACTCCAAATTCATTTCTCACGCTATCATAAAGTTTTATAAGGGTTTATCCCCCTATTTCCACTTCCAAATCTCATTTCATGTGTTAAACCCCCCATTAGCCTCTTTTAGCCCTTTTCTTTCCTCCAAGCTGCAAATTAACTCTTTTTAATTAGAATTAAGTCATGGATAGCCTAGTTGCATGGGTAGAAGTATGGTAGATAGATCATAGGATAAGTAGAGTGAATTTAGCCGTTTGGGCAAGTTAAGTATGGTTTAGGATTATTTTCCTTTCTGCTATTTGTTTTCTACAAATTAAATTAGTTTCCTTCTTGTCATTTCTTTTCAACAATTTAATTTAGCTTCTTACAGTGATTTCCTTCCTGCAAATTAAATTAATTTGATTTCTATCATTTCCTTTCTGTAATGTAGTTTAGTTTCATTGAAGTGTGACAGACTTCACTGAGAACCCCTAGAAGTAGCACTCTTTCATAAAGTAGAAGAGGATGACATGAAAAAAATGCATTTACTGTGTATATAGCACTGTCACCTCAATGTTTGTATGAACCCCAGGTTGATAAAGTAAAGTAGGGCAGCCCCTTGGAGTTGCGGCACTCTTGGTGCAATACGAGGGCTCACCACCTAGTATCTAGATTTGATTTATATTGATTCTGGCACACTCTATGAAAATATTCTGTATATGTCGTTACCAAATTTTACTGTTCCTTCTTTTCCATCTAGTAAGGACATTCATGCCAGTGATGGTGTGTTTGGTTTTGTTAGCACTCCGCTAGCAAGTCGACCATCTAGTTCTACACTTGTTGTTTCACATCAAAACCCTATTGCATATGATCCTACGTCTTCTTCTAAAATACATGTCGTGTCATATGACAAGGGAAAAAGTGACAAACAACCCAAAAGTAAGAAGAAGGGGAAAGATAAGAAGAAATAAAATTCACCCCCGTAGGAAAAATCATCTGATTCATCTGATTCTTCTTGGAAACCTTCTTACCCTTGTTTGATGTGTAATGAGGAGCATTTTACGCGAGATTTTCCTCACCTCTTAGAAGTCTCAAAGCTTCTTAAGAATTCTGTCACATCTGTAGTGTTGAAAAATCCTTTTCTGAACCCGGAAACACATATGGTTGCTACAGAGCCTGCTTCTAGTTCGCAAGTGCTTATGCTATCCACCACTAAGCCAAAAACCGATGTTTTTGTGTCTACTCGAAGTAAATATTACAGTAATCCTCTGTCATCGTCAAATGGTTAGGCTACATATCAACCTACTTCGACTTCGACTTCGACTTCGACTTCATTTGATTCGGCTCAACCACCTATTATTCCCAAGTTAACAATATAGTCACCGAAGGTAGTTGTTCGCAAATCAAATTTCAACCCTCGAGCTCTTGAAACTCAAAATTATAACGTAGTTGAATATCTCACTCAGTCACCTTCTGCTATGTCAATGCTTGAGGTTCTTCAAAATTGTCCCTCCCAAAAACAGGCTTTGTTGTCGGCGATTGGTGGAATTGATCCGACAGATTCTAATCTTGTAGTCTTTAATCACGCGGGCTATGTGCCACAATTACCAATTTTTATTCAAGAACATGTCCTAAATCACCTCATTCATCAGACTATCATTGATGAAGTCACATCTACTTGTATCATGTCTATGAGTTGCTGGAAGTTAGTTTCCTCGCCGACTTTGTCACAATCACCTACAACGTTGAATGATTTTGACGGTCGTACATATAAGCCTTGTGAAATTCTCAGTAACCTACAAGTCGAACTAGTGGGGAAATAAGTTACTATTGAAGTTGAGGTAGTTGATGGACCCCTTGAATAAAATATATTACTTGGAAGACCATGGGTTTACGTTATGACTGCGATAGTATCTACTTACTTTCGTATGGTCATCTTCCCCTATAAAGGAAGCATCATAGTCATTGATCAAATCTCCTTCTTTGCCTCTAGTTCCCAGGAAATTGAAAGTGTTTTGTTTGTTCAGGACCCCCGCCATCTGTTCATAAAATTGGTGTAGGACTCTTTAAGGATTATTCCCTAGTGGGAACCTTTTTGTTACCATCGCGTGCGACATCGAAGAAAATCACAAACATAGAGACCTGCAATATGATATCTTCCACTTCATCTAACTTAAAGAAGATTCTCAATGTTTCCAAAATAGATAGGTTGGGTGAAATCATGCTGCTAAGTCCAATTGTGCTCGCATAGAAATCAATTTTTTTGGCTTATGTGGCCAATCCAAATCCTTTGTCGCCAACTGTTTGGGTCGATCGTTCATTGGATTATGGTACTTATTCTGATCCTTTTCAAGTGTATTCTCAACCAATGAGAGAAATATGGAATCCATGATGCTGGAAGAAGAACCATGGGCATAATCACATCAACGATCCCATCTTCTAGATTACAATGAAGATAGTCCAAATGAGCTATATCACCCTAAAGTTGTTGATTTCTTGAGGATTCTATTCCTATCCATGTCGTCGATTCTGAGCGAAACCCATCAAATATCAAAGAAACAATTTCTATCAATATTTCAACCAAACCTGGCATTCTAGAAAAAATTGGTGTCGGTGCATCTTGTTCTCCATCGGAACTTGACACTTACTGCACTCTTTTTCATGAATTCCAAGATGTATTCACTTGGTCATATGAGGAAATGGCATGCATCGATTCCAGCATTTTTGAACATGAGATTAAAATGTATCCTGATGTCAAGCTAGTACGACTACACCTCCATCTTGCACATCCTAAGAAAGTTATTGCTATTAAAGCAGAGGTTGAAATTTTTTTGCATGCTGGTTTCATTTACCTCGTTCCACTTACCGATTGGGTTTCCAACATTGTTCCTGTCATGAAGAAACATGGGGCAATTAGAGTGTGTGTCGATTATCGGGATGTTAATCATGCTTGTCCGAAAGACAACTATCCCACTCGCTTTATCGACCAAATTATTGATGAATGTGTTGGATGTGAAATATTTTCTTTCATGGATGGATTTTCTGGTTACAATCAGATCAATATTCACCCAAAGTACCCAATATAAAACCACTTTTATTTGTCCCTGGGGCACATTCGCCTATCTAAAGCTCCCGTTTGGTTTGAAGAACATTGGGGAAAATTTCCAGAGGGAAATGAATTATGCTTTCCATGACATCAAGCACATAGTTCAACTGTATCTGGATGACCTACCTGCACATTCACGGAAATGGGCTGACCATCGGCTACATTCAAGAGAGATATTTTTACGATGACTTCACTACAAAATATGCCTAAATCCACACAAATGTGTTTTTTCTGTCAGTTCTAGTTGTTTTCTTGGATTCTTCGTATCGAAAGATGGAATTTGACTTGATCCATTGAAGGTCTAGGCCATTCTTCATTTTCTTGGTCCTTCCAATATACTTCAGTTACAGAGACTCCAAGGGAAGGCTAACTTTCTAAGGAGGTTCATTCCCCACTATGCCGAAATGGCTAAAGGATTTACTCGAATATTGAAAAATCGGATTCCCTTCCATTGGGATGAGGTTGCACAAGATTCCTTTGGTGTTCTTAAAGATACCCTGACCTGAGCATCATTAATATATCCCCCAAATTATCAGAGTGATCATTTCCTATATCTCGTCGCTGCAGATACAACCATTGCTATGGTTTTAGTCCAAGAAGAAGATGGGATTGAACATTCGATCTATTATTTGAGTTGTAATGTCAATGATACATAAGTTAAGTACACTTATGTTGAGAAAATCACTTTGGAAGTCGTTCAAGTTGTACAAATATTTCACCATTATATCCTGCTCCGAAATGCCATTGTCATTTCAGATTGCAACCCTATGACATACATTCTTTCACGTCGATTGCTGGGGGGAAAATATTTAAAATGGATTGTCATTTTGTAGGAATTTTATTTGGAATTCATCAAATCCAAGTCAAATAATTCTTTGGTGTTCGTTGAGCTTATTTGTGACCTTCCCTCGAGTAGCACTGAGTCTACTATGGAACCATAAATTCCATATGAGTATTTGTTTCTAATCGAGTCATCTGACCTATGGTACATGGATATTTAATAATCTATCTCCAGACCCAAAATTTTTGGCCCAATACCTCTAGCTCGCAACATCGACGTATTCGATACCAAGCCAAAGATTATCTGATCATTGAAAATACACTTTACCATCGTGGTGTCGATATGATTTTATCTAGGTGCCTCATTCATGAGTAGGCCGAGAAAGTTTTAAATGATTACCACGCTAGTGCCTGTGGTGGACGTTTTTTTAGTTTTTCTACCGCGTAGAAGATTCCTCACGCTGGTTATTTCTGGCCTACCATATTTTGCGACTGCATTATCGTGGTTAGAAGTTGTCATGCTTGCCATATATTTGATCGTAAAACCTACATGTCGCTGGCACCAATGCATCCTGTCATCGTTGTTGGACCATTGGCCAAATGGGGCATTGAATTCATGACATGTAACCCCCGCTCGACCGGGGGGCATGGGTATGTTATTGTCGCCATCAACTATTTTACCAAGTGGGCCAAGGAAATTCCTACATTTAACAACACATGATAGACAACTACATTATTCTTATTTAACCATGTGGTTACATGGTTTGGTGTGCTGGAAGCCATAGTCACAGATCATGGAGAAATATTTTCACAATCACATGATGGATGAGTTGACTACCAAGTTAGGACTGTCACATGATACTTCTATCCCTTATTATTCGCAAGACAATGGACAAGTTGAAGCTATCAACAAAATTCTTTAGTGTATTATTCAATGCATGATTGGGGTTCATAAACAAAACTAACATTTGATCCTGTACTCGGCTTTGTGGGCTTATCGAGCCTCGGTGAGAAACACAACCAGATTTACTCCCTTTCAGCTGGTTTATGGTCTGGAAGCTATCTTCCTGATCAAATGTGAAATTCCATGATTGAAACTTGCGATTGACCTGCTACCTACCACTTCCGACAAAGAGGCACGTCTTTTAGATCTCATCCATCTAGATGAAACACATCGTGAAGCTGCATTGGCCAAAAAAGCACATAAGAGACGAATTAAGGCGCAATATGACCGCAATGTCAAGCCTCACACCTTCACGGAAGGAGATCTCGTCTTGCTTTAAGATCAGGAAGCTAATAAGGTAGGAACAAGAAAATTTGAACCATTATGGCATGGCCCCTACATTTTCAAGCGCATTATTGCTAAGGGTGCCTATGAGTTGGTAGATAATGATGGAATTCCATTGTCGTAACCTTGAAATGGGTTGTATCTTAAACGTTACTATCTTGATTCTGCGTAGTAAACACTGTATTATATGCTTTGATTGTGTATGTGTCACAGTGTGTCTTTCAAATTTTTTCATGTGGTTAGTAATCCGCTAAATTGCATTTTGTTGTAGATGTTAGAATATTTGGAACCATTTGTTAGATATGTTGATGGTCCTAGTCGTAGTACATAGAGTCTATCCTCTGCATCACGAGCCATCTTCGCTCCAAGTGGTGAGTTAGTGAGTTTCCAAGGGATTTGTATTGGTCAATCTACCAACAATATGGCTGAGTATAGCGAGTTGATTGAACTCCTTTCTGATGCCATTTCACTTGGCACTTTCCGCATCATCATCAAGCTGGACTCACGACTTCTCATACTACAACTTACTAGTGTTTATACTGTCTGAAATCTAGCTATTCATCGCATGTTCCTTAGAGTTCGTCTTTTGGAAAGACATTTTGATTACATAAAATATCAACACATTTCCAGAAACTTTAACACTTTAACTGATTCTTTTACAAACTATGTGTTAAATAGACATTTGAAACATATGTAAAGATAGATTTTCAATTCACATCACAAATTTGAATATGATTGCACATACTCATAGGAAAACACTAAAACTAAAATAGTTTTATAATCAATTTTTTGACAAAAAATTGTGTCCAAGACACATTGGTCATATGACCTCAAAAAGTATACAGGCGTAGCATAATCTAAGTAGACGTAGTGGTGCTCATGATAGAAGGTCACTGCTTGGGCTATCATGTGCAATAGCCTCATCTAACGGCTAGGAACACCAATAGTATGGCATTGTAGCCTCATAGGTAACTCCTCGATCCAGACATCCTGTATCCCAAGAGTCGATCCTTCCAGACGCTATTGTAACTCAACAAGATTCTCGGCTAAATCCAAATCCCAAAGGACTTCTCTCCCGAAAATCCTCTTTGCTGGTTCTCCCGCCTGTTGTACACGATCCACTGGTCGAAAAGTACCCACATATGCATACATAAAAAATATTTAGTTTAGTCTTGGAAACATAAAAAACACATAATATGTAAAAAAACCAAAAATAAAAAACATGGTCAAACATTTTACCTATTGCACCACATTGAGCTCTGGCTGGTAAAATAAAATCTGGATCTCCACGAAAATCCATCCCTGCATATGGATGCTCCTCTATGAAGATATTCTATCTTTGGAGCCAACTGAAGAATGTAGTGGAAAATCAGATCCATGACTGACTAACATTTCTAACCATCAGCTCGACCCACCGTTACATCTGTGGATCTCTAGGACCAACTAAACCTAGTGTCACATGCTGTGGTTGCATCAATGGAACTCGCTCCAAAATGAAAGTTATGAAGATTGATCCATAGCTAAAATTCTTCGTCTTTTAACTTTTTACTTTGGTCAGTTGTTCTTTCATTTGAAGGAGTACTGCTTCAGCCTAGTTGAACACAGTTGGATTGAGAGACTCAAGTGCATACTGCATGTATGATATGTTTGTGACATGAAGTTTCACACTTGCGATAGTGAATAGGAGAATTCGGAAAGGCATATCACGTACATATTTGATATTTATCTTTCCATCTTTTCTAGGCTCAGTAATTGGTTGACAAAATTTTCGAATGTAGTCCTTCACCGTCTCACCTCCATGAACGAAGCCTGCAAGGGAAATGGGGGCACCACGTCTCGAAAAACCTGTTAGAAAGTAAATTTCATCAACCAATATTGGCATAAATTTGTCCCCGGTGTGAAATGCCTATAGTGCCAGGTCCCATGAGTAAATTAAGAAATGAAATAGTTTCATATGTTGCCTCATCCCTGACAATATAAAGTACTTGAGCAACCCATAGTCTCTGAGGGCTCTCACTGTGCCAGGATCATTTAGGATAACCATATCCTGTTCTTCACGTTCTCTTTTTGGCCATGTAATCGACATTCTAATACGATAAAAGTATGAAATCAAACCATAGGCTTAGTTAGGATCCATTCCATGCAAAAAAATTGGAGAAAGTTTGGGCAAAAAACAGAATGCAAGTTTTTGAATTGCACCAACGCACTCTTGAGTGGAAGATGGAGGGTTGTAGAGGACCTGAGCTTCTTTTCAACCCCTATGCAACACAATTTATGGCATCCAAGGGTGCGTTGGTCCTAGGACATTGTATATTTACCCTAGGAGCCCCAAAACCCTAAAAAAATTGCATGAAACTGAAAAATAATGAAACCAATAGAAAGAGGAAGGTAAGATCTTCTACCTGGTCTAGATGGCACGAGAAATGGTCCACAGAATTTGTCACAATAATTTGCTGAAGTTAGAGGGTAAAACTAGCTCAGAGCACTGAAAACTAAATGGCAAATGTGAAATGATAAACATGACTTGGTAATTTCTTATTTAATAGTCTTTTTTATTAATTTATGCATATTTAATGAATTGAAAATAGTTTTTACCCATTTTTACTATTAAAATAGGTATTTTTAATCCGTTTGGTGGTTCTTTGAGAAAGTTTATAGCTGAATACAATGAATTTGACGTGCATGATTGTGAAATGAATTTTGACCACATAGCACAATTTTATCTCTTTTTTGAGCTCTGTTAAACAAGAAAAAGGAACCCCCTGTGGAGTTCTCTTTTAGATATTTTCAGACTCCCAGAATATGAAAAGATTGTTGAGCACTTGTCCTTTCAAGCTCCTAAAAGGAATTGAAACAACATCTACTCAGTATAATTTTAACCCTTTTCCAAACTGAGATAGATTATCTTTACGAAAAAGGAAAACCCTAGTCAAACATGGCTAGGAGGTTCCCTTAGGTATTATTTTGCGCTTTTTTAGATCCGAGGAACAATTTTACGAAAAAGAACTTTTGGAGTTTTCTTTTTGTCCATTTTTCAATCTCTCTCAACATGAAAAAAGACTGAGTTTTCACTATCGTTTAACTCGTTAAAGCATCAAACAGTGAAAAACTTGTCCATCATGATGAGATCGAGTTTTTCCTTCGCTAGACTCGTTAAAACATCACATAACGATGGATTCACCCGAAGGGTGGAATTATACATCAAGCATATGTTATCCTCCTCAAGATTGTTAAAAAATAAAGAGGTACTGGTCAGCAATTTTTGGGGAAAATTGGAAAGGGATAAATCACTTTATGGTAGAAAGTCGCTCTTGAACATGAAACTTATTCACTTCATCTCCATGGCTTTTGGGTTTGGTTATCTGCTTGATGGTCTATCATAGCTATGGTCTATCACACCATCCATCACATTGGTTTTGGATCAATTTTTCCAACTGATGGGAGGTTACCCTGCTAATACCCACATTCTCTCTTCCAATGCATATAAAAAATGCATGTCCATTTAAAACCCAAAATGATTCTAAATCTAGGCAATCTTAATGGTATGCGGAGACTTTTCTTTTTCTTAAAAACTTATGGTTAAAACCATGATCAAAATCTGTCTCATAAAGATTCGAATCAACATTCACTTTCAGACAAAACCCATTATATAATAACTTATATATATAATGGTCATGCTATATACTCACCCTCCACTATTCGGCAAATGTTGGAATACAAAATCAAACCCCCAAAATAATATTATATTAGGCCACAACTTTAGAAACTCATTAGAATTTGACTTTGGATAAACTCATATAGCTTTGCGTCAATTCATCATATTTCAAGGACTTTAATCCGCCCTTATTCATGCACTCACACAAACGTTCATTTCATATTAAAACTCCGAACCATTCAACATACTTTTCAGCTGGGCCCCAACGTTCTTACCTTGCCTTAACCTCCTCACTCCTTTGAGAGGGAATGCCATCGGATCTCCAACACATCGCATAACACAAC
The DNA here is from genome assembly GCA_034641835.2 of Pinus albicaulis. Lineage (NCBI taxonomy): Eukaryota > Viridiplantae > Streptophyta > Pinopsida > Pinales > Pinaceae > Pinus > Pinus albicaulis. The sequence goes on along the minus strand of CM076575.1, from coordinate 1,726,466,873 downwards.
TACACGCCCTTTGGTATTTCAAATTCACGCGAAATAGGTTGTAATTCAAAACCGCCATATGCAACGTGTCAACAGCTTAACGCTATCACGTTTTTTCCAAGAATACCATATCGTTTATTTGTTATGAAAAAACCACTTAAGGTTTTCAAAAACCACCTTAGAATTTAATTAACTCGGTTTCCAAATAGAACTATGGTTCCATTCTCTACCAAACTTTTACAACTGCTCCATCTATTCAATTTCATCTTCACCGTGTCAATTGTTCCGGTTCCTTCTAATTTGACTACGCCATCAAGGTTTCATTCCACCATATCCTGCAATAAAACTCACATTCCAACCAATCTTCAAACCCCTCTCGGCATATTGGTTGAACCTTTAGAAATCTGTTGACTTATTTCGTTGTGTTGTGGCTTCATTCATTATTCGACATGAATGTCATTCCAAATCCCATGGTTTCAATGCCCCATTCTGCCACGTTGTAACTCACGACTCCAACCAGATATTTGAATCGGAACCTGGTACTCAATTTCATAAAACGAAAGCTCTTCTTATATGCATTTAACCTTTGTTTCCCTTAATCAGGCTTCTAAGCACGACCACGGTTTCATCAAGCCTTCAAATTCACTTCAAAAACAGATCTTCTCTTCGCTATCTCAATTTAAGGTTCCGTTCCACAACGAAACTTCTTCTATGAAGAATTCTTTCTCAATTTCACCGATGTTCAGAATTCAACTCTGCATAATGAAAATTGACCCCAATTCAAACCTGAATTAATCCCAGATCCGCATTTCTCTATTGATCAGAGATTCTTCTGATACATGTATTAAAAAATACCAATTCGAAGAAATCGTTTTCTTCCTTATATGATCGATCCTTCCAGTGATCGATATAACCTCAATTCATATGTCTTCTCAGATATATATAAAGACTCTAATTAACCCTTATTACAGAGTTATTCACACATTTTCATCAATCAATCAATGTAAATATATTCCAAAGCCAGATTCCTTCATATATATATCCATGTAATCAAACAATTACAAAAGTCTTCTTGCACCTGGCCTGATATTCAAATCAATGGCCCTTTCTACTATTGCCCGAAGGCTTAACAAAACTCTGTTTTGTTCAAAATCCTACTTCTACCCTATCTGCCTTCTCTTGCCTTTTAGGCTTACTATATTTATACAAATTAGGATGAACCAAATTAGGTTCAGATCCCTCAATAACTCAACAAAATCCCCTAAATCCTCAAGTCCTAAGATTTAACTTTTATCCCTAAAAATCCTCACAAAATCATGGAATTGTTTCTAACTTAAGATTTACAATCAAATCTCAATCCTTATGAATCCTATTTCCCTCATGTTCTCCAATCATTCGGGAACATTTACAAAAATCCTCACACTAATTAAAATCACTCAAAGTATTAACAATTACATAAAAATCAAATTGCTCTTAAAAACACAAGACCCCTATGTTTATTAAAATACAAAGTATTTTTAGAACCTAATGCCCCTACATCAGACTCCCAAGGTTAAAAATAATCATGATCTCCTGATCATGTGCTTTTAGTCCTTGTCTTCCTGGATCCCACACTCTGTTTTGCTGCTGTCCATAAGCTGTATTGTTCCTCTGCTGTACTTCTCCAACCTTCCATATCTTATGCTACCTCTTTCCACTTGCTAAGCTTTCACAGTCTGTGACTGTCTTCCTCTTGTTGCTGCTGCTTCTTTTCTTTCTTGTTTTTGTCTTCTTCTGAGACACTTTCACCATTAGCTTTCTTATCAATTCAATTTCCCTGTCTAATATGTATTATGACTGCTAGATACTGCTTCCTCTTAATTGCTGAACTTCCATTATTGTTTGTTGAACTTTTGCTTCTACTTGCTAGGTTATTACTTGTTTAACTCTTGATTTTACTCCTGCTCTTGTTGCCACCCTATCATCCATACCCTCTTGTTTTATGCAACTGAAAACTTCTTCCTGATTTTCACTTATGAAATTTTTTTATTTTTTTTTTTTTTTATTTTTTTTTTTTTTTTCTGATTTCAACAATTTCTTGGACTGGTATTTAAATTTCCAGTCATCTTATTTTATTTGCTTCAATTTTTTCTCTTGGACCAAACATTCTTTAGTCCTTTCATCAATACCTGCAATCATAAAACAATCATCAAATTTATAAAACATTTGTGTCTCTTCCTTCACCGACAACACTTCAATTTGTTGCTCTGACATTTATTCCGACAAAATTTCAATTTGCTGCTCTGTCATCAGCACATCAGTATGCTTATTCCAATCCTTCAAATAATTTTCAAGACTATCAGCTAGCCTCTCTTCTACATCATCCCTATCAAGGATGTCACTTTGCTCTGGTTCATAAAAATGAGCCTTTTCATTCTCATTCAGCTCTGCCTTTACAATATGAACACTTATTCTTTGTGTTTCTAGCCTCTGCTCCAGAACACTTAACTCCTGCCACAAATCTGTCATCTCATCCGAGAAAACATTTATACAATCCTCACTATCTTCACAAGTCAAGTTTCCTACTATTACTATCTCTCCATATTTCATCAGAATAGAATTCTGATCTTCCATCTCTGTAATAGGTTTAATTATCTGTCCATCACTTTTCATTTGGCCATTTAATAAAATCAATTTGTCTTTATCAACAACAAAATTCTCATCATTAAACATAACTTCATTGAAACAATTTCTTTCAAAAAACAAGGAATTTATGAACTCCTTTTGTTACAGTAATTAAATTTGATCTTCCTTTGAAAGATAATCATCATCATACTTTACTAGGCAACTTTCAGCTTCACTCAATATAGTTTCATCATATGAACTATCTTCTTCAATACCTGCGTTCACACACAACTTGTCAGTTTTAAAACCATAAGACCTCACAACCTCGTTTGTTTATTCAATCACCAAATTCTCTTGATATTCCAAGTCCTATATACATTTCATAAATTCTTCAATGGTCTTCTATTCAATCTCTTCAAGCTGTCCAATTGATTTCTCAATTTCTAGCTTCTGGCCATCATCATAATTTAAATGTCCTCTGCTTCCAATATATTGAAAAGTAAAACTTTTCCCCAACTATGTATGGACATTTTCAAAAGATCTGGTTGTCCCATTTTCTTCCTTTACGACAATATCAACAGCTTGTCCTTCTCCACATGTTTTTCCTGCAAACATACAAAAATTATCAGATGTAAAGTCATTTGATCTCTTGATCTCACTTGAATTTTCAACCTTCAAGTCTTTCTCCAAATACTCCTTGATTCTGAGTAATTCCTCCCGCAACTGAGCATTTATCATCTGCTCTTTCTTCATCTGTAGCTGATGCCACTTTACCTTTCTTCTTATAAGAAAACCCCATCTCTGGTATTCTATCATCAATTTCAGTTTGTCAAACTATTCTCTAATCTCAGCTAACTCTCTCTCATACTCTTCCTCCCCTAACTATCTCTGTATGCCCTTGGCATCTTCTTTCACCTTCATTTTGTTGTGGTCTGTTTCAGAACCTCTGCCATGACTATCAATAGTCATTCTCTCCTTCATGAGTTCTCACTCATTCATCATGGGCTGCACTGAAACCTCTGCAATAACAAGTCCTCCTTGTTACAACTTACCTCACCAATCCTTTCTCACGACTTGGTCTTTTGGCAAGAACTGGCCCTCTATCTTCAGGAACCTTCTGAGAATTTCTCTCTGCTCCTTTCAGGCTTCACTCCTCTGCACCCTTTCAAGAACACAATTGTTCTTTTCATCCAACCTCTGTTGGAATTTCTCTAGGTTCTGCCACATTCTCTTTCTCTTAGAAACCTTCACTGGCTTCCTTCATCACTGCCTTTTAAAGCTGTGATCTTCTTGCTGAGATGCTCCTCAATTTCCTGAAATCTGCATTCTGCAAACAATATCTTCAAACAAAATAAAAAATAGATCACCTTCAAGGTTGTTTCAACATCCATTTGCAATTGTTTCTGCAAATTCTCCAATACTCTGCTGCACTGCATGTTTTCCTTTCATATTTAAATCTGATCTCTTTGCCATTACCATTATACCCGTGTTCACATCTTTCAAAACATAACCTGGCAAATCTTCAAAGCACATTGCTTTCAAATTCAGATGCTGCAAATATGAATTATCATATTTCATTGTATATCTATTCAAATCTGTAATTTCTGTAAGACATATTTAAAATTCCAAATTTTCTCATTTCATGCATTCCACAAAATTAATTTTCAAGAAGAGCCTTCCTGCTCTGATACCACCTGATGGTAGGTTACCCTGCTAATACCCACATTCTCTCTTCCAATGCATATTAAAAAATGCATGTCCATTTAAAACCCAAAATGATTCTAAATCTGGGCAATCTTAATGATATGTGGAAACTTTTCTTTTGCTTAAAAACCTATGGTTAAAACCATGATCAAAATCTGTCTCATAAATATTCGAATCAACATTCACTTTCGGACAAAACCCATTACATAATCACTTATATATATAGTGGTCATGCTATATACTCACTCTCCACTATTCGACAAATGTTGGAATACAAAGTCAAACCTCCAACATAATATTATATTAGGCCACAGCTTTATCAACTCATTAGAATTCGACTTTGGATAAACTCGTATAGCTTCAGGTCCATTCATCATATTTCAAGGAATTTGATCCACCCTTATTCATGCGCTCACACAAACGTTCATTTCATATTAAAACTCTGACCCATTCAACACACTTTTTAGTTGGGCCCTAGCATTCTTACCTTGCCTTAACCTCCTCGCTCCTTCGAGAGCGAATGCCATCAGATCTCCAACACCGTCAATCAAACGACTATCGCATAACACAACTACACACCCTTTGGTATTTCAAATTCATGCGAAATAGGCTGTAATTCAAAACTGCCATATGCAACGTGTCAACAGCTTAACGCTATCGCATTTTTTCCAGGAATACCATATATCGTTTATTTGTTATGCAAAAACCACTTAAGGTTTTCAAAAACCACCTTGGCATTTAATTAACTTGGTTTCCAAATAGAACTATGGTTCCATTCTCTGCAGAACTTTTACAACCACTCCATCTATTCAATTTCGCCTTCACGGTGTTAATTGTTCTGGTTCCTTCTAATTTGACTATGCCATCAAGGTTTCATTCCACCATATCCTGCAATAAAACTCACATTCCAACCAATCTTCAAACCCCTCTCGACATATTGGTTGAACCTTTAGAAATCTATTGAATTATTTCGTTGCGTTGTGGCTTCATTCATGGTTTGACATAAATGTCGTTCCAAATCCCATGGTTTCAACGCCCCATTCTGCCACGTTGTAACTCACGACTCCAACCAGATATTTGAATCGGAACCTAACACTCAATTGCATAAAATGAAAGCTCTTCTTCTATGCCTTTAACCTTCGTTTCCCTTAATCAGGCTTATAAGCATGACCACAGTTTCATCAAGCTTTCAAATTCACTTCAAAAACCGATCTTCTCTTCACTGTCTCAATTTAAGGTTTCGTTCCACAACGAACTTATTCTACGAAGAATTATTTCTCGATTTTACCGATGTTCATAATTCAACTCTGCATAATGAGAATTGACCCCAATTCAAACCTGAATTAATCCCAGATATGCATTTCTCTATTGATCAGACATTCTTCTGATACATGTATTAAAAAATACCAATTCGAAGAAATCGTTTTCTTCCTTATATGATTGATCCTTCCAGTGATCGATATAACCTCAATTCATATGTCTTCTTATATATATATACAGACTCTAATTAACCCTTATTATAGAGTTATTCATGCATTTGCATCAATCAATCAATGTACATATATTCCAAAGTCAGATTCCTTCATATATATATCCATGTAATCAAACAATTACAAAAGTATTCTTGCACCTGGTGTTTGGTCAATTTAGTGTGTCCTAAATTGCTACATTAATTTATCAATCCGGGATTCGTAAGCTGATGAAGTGTGGCGCACTATATGTGCAAGATAACCTATTTCTTACCTTTTTGTCGTTTTTGGTTTTCTAATGTGAGATGGAAATTCTAAAATAAAAACAAGTATGGTTATGATTGTTCAAGGCAATGATATCCTTTATAATGATTTACCAACTTCAAACTTAAAAAAGGAATTTGAAACATACAATGACAAAACTGAAAGGAAATGAAAATGTGCTGCTAGCCTAATAAATCAAACAGTGAACTATTGAGCATGAAAATCAAACTATCCTTGCTGTTGTCTAAACATAAAAGAAACTATGCTTAAAGAAATCCAAGAATTGCAACAAAGTAAATCTAAATCAAATTACATCAACTTATATTCTGATCCCTCGCCATTAGTCCAGCTATGGCTTTCGGAGGTAACCATAAACAACTTGAGCAACTTGATATCTAATTTGCAGAAAAAGAAACTAATATCAAACTACACACTCATACTTCAATCCCTCACCATCAGTCCAGCTGTGGCTTTCGGAGGTAACTGAAAATGACATGAGCAATTTAATATATCTAACTTGCAGAAAGTAAACGAATATCAAACTACACACTCATACTTCAATCCCTCACCATCAGTCCAGCTGTGGCTTTCGGAGGTAACTGAAAATGACATGAGCAATTTAATATATCTAACTTGTAGAAAGTAAACTAATATCAAACTACACACTCATACTTCAATCCCTCACCATCAGTCCAGCTGTGGCTTTCGGAGGTAACTGAAAATGACATGAGAAATTTAATATGTCTAAATCTAACTACTGAAACAAATGTGCAGGACTGAAATAAACAAAGCAGTACTGAAATTAAACATGAACTAAGAAAAATAAATTAGCAGCAGAACAATATTGATTCCATGTCATTAGTCAAAAGATATGCAAATGCTCGGGCTTCCTATTTGTAATCTGAAACAAGAACACTGATCAGTTAACATAAAACATGAAAGATTATGGACAGAAGTAAAGTGTAAAGCATGAAAGATTATAAATAGAGATGAAGCATAAATACCATGAAAGATGCAATGTATAAACACATGAATGATTATGGCACAATGAATTTAAAGAAATGAAACAAGAAACTATACAGTAATGCACAAAACCTCAGCGTGTGCAGGGGCTCTCTGCACCAGCCTCGGGCAACAGCCTTCAAATACGAATTACGCTTGGAAACAGAGTCTTCTTATATATTAAAATGCAGTCATAACAGAGAGATGATATTACGACACAGTGGCAACATAATTACATTACAGAGCTATCTGGAGGCTAATGGAGACTAATCTAATATGCGTATGCAAACGCATTATTTATAACAAAGGAAATATAACTAATTCCCTAAAGTTTATGCTGATAGAAAACACGTAAACCATTACGTCCAGAGATCTAAGATCATGGCCGCGTTGAGGAGTAAATATATGAAGAGTGGATGTTGGATTCGGCTTATGGAGCCGTGTACAGGTGTTGATGTGTCTCCCGTAAGTTAGAAACGGTCATGCAAATCCTCACGTGATGAGAAACATAGTCCTGTCATCGTGGGACTCTACGGTTGACTTCCACTTGGCCACCTTTGACCACAGCCTCCTTAAGTGAATTTGCTCGAGCCAATAGGACACGATCCATGTCCACATCATTTCTGACTTGCCCATTTGGCTCGTTTTTCCTGAAGACACCTGTAACATAGACTTTCACAAAATGGCTGTGGAAAGTTGCAGCAGCTGCGGAAAGTGGCAAGATTCCGTAGCTAAATGAGCAAAAATCTAAATCAAACAGCAGACACAAAATATAGTTAAAAACCATTTTAGATTCTCTTTTGCAATTAATATACAATGATATTGACAACTTGGAAGGTTCAGGTGAATGAAAAAGGTCTAGAATGGTGTATAGGAAAGATGCAGATTTGAGACTCAACACCTGGCCTGATATTCAAATCAATGGCCCTTTCTACTACTGCCCAAAGGCTTAACAAAACTCTGTTTTGTTCAAAATCCTACTTCTACCCTATCTGCCTTCTCTTGCCTTTTAGGCTTACTATATTTATACAAATTAGGATGAACCAAATTAGGTTCAGATCCCTCAATAACTCAACAAAATCCCCTAAATCCTCAAGTCCTAATATTTAACTTTTATCCCTAAAAATCCTCACAAAAACATGGAATTGTTTCTAACTTAAGATTTACAATCAAATCTCAATCCTTATGAATCCTATTTCCCTCATGTTCTCTAATCATTCGGGAGCATTTACAAAAATCCTCACACTAATTAAAATCACTCAAAGTATTAATAATTACATAAAAATCCAATCTCTCTTAAAAACACAAGACCCCTATGTTTATTAAAATACAAAGTATTTTTAGAACCTAATGCCCCTGCACCACCAACTCATTCAGTATTATCGATATGTTCAAGAGAAGTTACTCAGTTATTCCTCATCCTTTGAAATACTCATAAACCTTCATTTCATGATTTCCATCCCCGAACATTGCTTCATTAGTTACATTCTGTCTCCAAAATCATTACTCCCATTGCGTGTCATTGATGGGGGATACATCAAGGACCTCCTGCGACGAGTCGCTTCCTGTCGACATCAACTCATCATCCAGGAAGTTGACTTAGAAACAAACTTTCAATACCTTGGATCTTTCTTGCATTAGTGGTAGGTTCCTCACTTCTGGACATAGGTTTACATCATAGGCCTTCTATCAAAATACTTTGTATGGTGTTCGACATCAAATCATATATCCACACCATGCAGAATGTACAGTAGTACCTTGAGAACCATTATCATCAACAATGGTTTCTCTCGCTTCTATTAATGACTTAAATCATTGGTTGGTAATTAGACAATGCCTTCCCATGTTAAACTTCAGATCACATATTCGAATGGTTAGACTCGTACTTAAGTGATCAAGTGAATGAGATAGAAGACCCCGAATCTAGTTTCATCCATCCGAGCTGCAATTTAAAGAGTAGTACCAAACCATCTGTATGATGGTATTTACACAGATGGTCATCTTATTATGGGTCTATATATGTAGATGACTTTTTGATGTTATGATAATTTATGTGCTTAGTATGGGTATTCCTCCCTTAGAAATTCATGCCCAAGATGAAAAAATATCATGATTTAGTGTATTGTAATTGATGCAGGTCATCGTCTACTTCAGATCCTACTCATCACATCGTAAATCATATCAATCAACATTATCACTTTTGACTTCGTGCTTTAGGAGGCAGTTGTTACAGGTCAATTTGGGAATCACTCCCAAAACCCAAATCAATATCAATTAGGGTCTATCATACTCTAAATTAGTTGCTACATGCCCTAGACAAGTCATTCCATTTATGGTTTTCCTCCATGAAAGTTTCACTGCTTTGATTCCAGTTGAAGTGTTTCATTGAGCCATCAACGCACCCCTAGACTACAGTAAGCACTTTGCAGAGCATCTAATCCCATGAAAAGCTGTGTTGCAGAGCATCTAGGCCCACTATAGAGTGCTTTGGTCGACTGGGAGAAAATTGTTCATTGGATTCCGAGAATCTTCCCACCATCTAGTGGCTTCTAGAAGTTGTTCCAGCTATCACACCATCTGATAACTTCGAATATGGACACCATGGAGCCATTGAACCTCTTATGCTCCTATTCTCATGAACAAGGAAACCTCTTCATCCATTTTTGGAAAATCCATTCAATGATTCATTAATGTCAAACTACTTTCATGTACTTATAAATTTAGCACTCACCATAGTGCACAAGGGGTAAATAATTTGAATTAGTAGAGTTATGCTAGTGAGATCACAGGTCTTGGAGGTATAGTTTGCATGTAATGTTATGTTGTTGGAGTGATGAGGATGGGATTGAAGCTGGAGTGAGTTGACTTCGAATCGATCCAACTAGTTGTAACTTATCATTATACTTCATAATAAATAAATTTTTTCCTTTCATAATACATGTGTCCATGATGTTATATGTGTATTTACAAATACAATTGATTCAATTTGTTTAACATGAATAAATCATATGCCTTTATTTCATTTTCTGTCTTCTGTTTTCCATTGCAGGTGCCGATCAAGCGAGTTTAGTTCGATTGAGAGTGACGAAAGCGATGAAAGGGAGGCGAGGAATATCAAAAAGATCACATGTAGGTATTCTCCCCTTATCTATTCATTTTAAGGAAAAGGTCAAATATCTTTCTTTCTGTTTTTCTAAGTGCAACCACCACACTTACGGAAAACATTTCTATCCATAGGTTTGATTTCCATAAAACACTTTTACTTGCGGTTTGCATGGAAAATAAAAAGAAAAAAACTAGAGATGCCTTTGTTTCCACGTGTATTCTGTAGTACCCATATGGGTAGCTGTCGGTCTTATGTTGCATTGAGGAAAACATGGATTGAATAGAAAGAAAACATGTCTTGTTTCCCCTTTATAAATTGTTTTGTCAATCTTTTGTCTGTGTGACAAGGGTGAAATGTTGTTGCCTCCTCGAAAACCACGACAATAATGATTTTCGCATGGTGTGTGCCTCTGAAAAATGAAATAGAAAAGTAGATTGAGTGAGAATTTTATGAGGTAATTTTTTTTATTTTCCATTCAATTCATTGGATAAATTGATAAAACCAAAATCTTATATGCTCCATATTTGATAATCCAATAGAACAATACTTTAAATTAACTTTTAAAGTGTAATTCGTTAATACATTAATATTAGTTTTAGTTTTAAAACAGAACCATAAAAGTTTTATGTTTGATAATTCAATATATACAAATTCAAAAGTTATATAACAACTTGTTTATTTTTATGATAAGTTAGCAATGTATTTAGTTTTGAAATGTTATAAAATAGAATTTATTGTTAATTAATTTAATTTAATTTTCAAATTTTAACATTAAAACTAAAATAATAATAATCATAAATTTATATTAAAAAAAAAACGTTATTAATTTGTTCATGTGGTATAATAAGTGAATAATTGTTGGAAGAGTCATTTGGATTATCTCTCCGGTCACTTTAACATGCTTCTTGTAGTAAATTACATGTGGTGAAGTCCTTCTGAATATGGTAACATTACTGAATTCCATATTGATAAAACTAACTATTGATCAAATAGCTCTCCAGGTGAGAACCTGGAGAGTGTATACACACATACACACACCTTGATCATTGAATCAGATGAGCCTAAATTATATAGGCTTTTACACTAACAGGATTTTTCAACCACTCCCTCGATATCAGGATATGAAATCTATGATTAGAATCTCAATCCTATCTTTATGATAACAACAACCTAACTATGGATTTCTCCATTAATTCCAACACAACATAAAAAACTTGACAACAGAGAATTCCATTTTCATCTTTATGCTTCTCAGTCCATATTTGTTCATTCTATGTCGAGGCTTTATCTTCACTTTCCTCACCGTGAGGTAGTGATGGGTTTTGGAACTGCACTTGATATATGCTGCTGCTCCAATCTGCTTCTTCAAATCTTCACCTTGAGTTGTTGTTATCGGTGCTGCTCCAGGATGATCAGCAAAGAACTGGTGAGTACTCATCGCTGTTAGACGGAGCTTCGTGACCTCTGTAGGTTAAGGTCGACGACACCACACCGACAATTGAAACCCGTCAATCCCACATGCTTCCTGCAAGGTTCACATCGGTTCGTAACCCTCACCGGCTCTTCGAAAGGCACAAAATTCCCATCATCTGAGGATGACCCAACAACTTCGGAAGGGTTTTGAACCTCGGAAACATCGAATCTCGGGGCCTTACTACTTTCAATGTCGACTGACAGGGATTTATCCACCGCGGATTTAATGACAGATGCCTGTGTCTGGGCCAAGAAATGATCTATGTAGAATTTCAAGCACATTCATGGTGGCAGAGCTGCCAAAGAACCCACACTTATTGCTGCACAGAACCGTGCACCAGCAATGACTATAACTGTCCACCCAGCTGCAGTTTGCGTGCAAATGTCAACAAAGTTGGGATTCTGAGAGTCTTCTTCTATTGAACACACATTGCAAAAAACTATTACACCCTCTCTATGCCCCCTCTTCTCCATGCAGCAAATATGTTATTTTATTTACCTCGGCCCAAGAGGGGCCAAGGGCCCTCACGGGCTCTGATACCATGACAAAACTAACTATTGATCAAATAGCTCTCCAGGTGAGACCCTGGAGAGTGTATACACACATACACACACCCTTATCATTGAATCAGATAAGCCTAAATTATATAGGATTTCACACTAATGGAATGGTTTCAACCACTCCCTTGATATCAGGATATGAGATCTATGATTAGAAACTCAATCCTATCTTTATGATAACAACAACCTAACTATGGATTTCTCCATTAATTCCAACACATATGGAAATTTGTAAAAGCCAATCAACAGTCAAAAGTCCACTGATTCCAAAGGTTACAACTACAAACCCACAATATCCAAAAATTCATCTCTGATAAGGGGTATGATTAATACATAAGAGACTGGCCCAGATTTTCAAGTCAGTGCCAACTCCAGTTGACACTATAGTCACAACTGCACAACCCCTGTAAAATACTAATCCATATTCCTTGAAGTTGATATATATACAATGTATCCCAATTTATTTTCTGACTAAAAAGTATAAAATTTAGATTTATAATATAAAAACTTAATGTGACGAGCTCCATCTATCTTATTTTACATTGTAAACAAATTCCATTAATCCAAAAATTTATTTAAAATAAGTTAGCAGATACTAGCTCACTTTGCAACCCTCTTATTTATTATCCTTTTATAAGTTTTATGATTCAGTGACTCTCAACTCCCTTTTTAAGTATGAATATAATTCATTAACAAATTCTATTCGATTTTAACCTCTCATTTTTTACATAATATATGTACTTAATTAATTCAACAAATTAAACCTCATGTATTAGCGTTATCGTAGTTCATTGATTGATAACTATAGTTAGTTTTTCTACTAAACTTGAATGGCTTCACCACAATGATGCATTATATATAATGATATATGGTTCTTCTTCCTTTTGCTATACTTTTTTGTCGTTCACCGCAATGATACAATATATATAAAATAATATATAGTAAATTAAAATTTCATATTCTAAAAATTTATATATATGAAATAAAATACCTTCGATAAAATACCATTAACGTTACATTACATATAATATAATATATATATATTCTAAAAACTTATATATTAAAATACCTTTTTATCCTTGACAAATAAATATTAAATTTTAATCTTAAGTATGAGTTTTGATATTTCTAATTTTAAAATTGTTTTAAATATATTAAGAATTTGGCTTCTGTGATCCATAAAATGTGTGTAAAAATTTTCGGTGAAAATCACATAAAAGAAATTTTTGTCAACGTGTTTTGAACCAGCCAATGTGATTCATCATCACGACAAGATGAGAAATCTAATCAGGAAAGCAGTTTAAGTAGAACAGAACCGCTCCAACTAGCTGTTGGAAAAACGGCTAGTTTGACTAGAATAGGAAAATTATTATTAATTTTTTTTTTTTCTAAATAAGTTTAATCTATTGATAATCAGTAACCAATATGTACATCAGGAGTAAACCAGAACAAGGCCTGAGTAGGCCTGTAGAGCAGAAATTCAAAAAACTTGGCACTGCCCGTTGAGGGAAACCAGTGCAAATCAAGTTCCATCAAAAAGACCCACACAGGGGCAATGTTTAAGTCTAGAACCATACAGTGACAAATTGCAAACTTAAGACAGTGCCATAGCAAAAAAAAACAAAAACCTGGGGCTGAGCAAGATCACTCATCCGGTTCCTCTTCCTCGACTCTGCACCAAAACTCATCTGGTTCTCCATCAGAATTGTAGAGGTCCGCAGTTGAGTGAATGATCTTGTTAGCAGCAGGGGTGCACAGTCCATCGCCCGGATGTTGCTGGTGCGGAGCGTTTGCATTACCCCGGTCTTGAATTGCATTCTGCTGCTCTTCCTGTACCATCTCGATATCCATATTCATGCCAATGCCCTGTCCATCAACATCCTCGGTGCTGGCTCTGTTCCGTGCGGGCATTTCTTCATCATGCTGCCCATCAAGACCAACCCGCTCTTCATCAATCTGCACCCCAAGACCAGCCCTCCCATCATCATATGGGGACTCTCGGAAAACCATGGTGACAGTGGCTGTAATACATGGGCGATTCAAAGCACTTTGAAACACAAAATGCCGGGTTTGAGAGTGAGCCGGAGCATTCTGGCCGATGGTGTTCCAGCTCTCAGACCTTAGAATACGCCCACGAGCAACGTGAGAAGTGCTGGCCGAGCCAGTAAAATCCGCAGCCGAGGTACTAGAAGACGGGGAGGAGCGCCTGTAAACCCTCCTAGAAGGACCCCGACGGCATCTCATTATGTGCCTTAAACGAGGCATACTGTCAATCGTAGCAGAAAAGCTTGGGGAATGCTGAGAACCAAGCTGAGCATTGGTGGAGTGAGAGCGCGTGGGAGCTATGGGGATGCTGCGCAGGTTCTCAAGCCAAATCCCGGACTGATGCATACAATTACCTGCAATGGAGAAATGAACATTGTCGCCCAGGACAATGCAACCATGAAGTTTGGTGCGCTTGCCAGTGACGGTTCGCTTGGAGGAGTGCCTCACGGTGGGCGAACAATACATAGCAGAAGGCCGAGGGACGCTGCTATTAGCATGCTCGCTCTCCATTCTGCAATCAAATGCCTCGAAGCTGTTGCCGTCCCAGCAAATTAACTGCGCCATGGATGGAGTAATGACCAGATCTTTGTTACCCTGCATAGAATTCTCTCGAATTGCGTTTGGAGAATTGTGAATCGCGCTCATTAAGTTTCGACTTAAATGTCTCACGCCTGAGTACAGTCGCCAGACGTTTGCCATGCGATGAGGCCAGCTGCAAACCTTAATGCCGCATGGCTCCCACTTGGTTCCTATGTTAATCACCCGCATCCGGGTAAATTATTATTATTATTATTATTTATTTATTTATTTATTTTTAAATTTGATTATATTTTTATTATAAATTCTATATAAATAAAAATCAAATAAAAATAAAATATAAAATCAAATAAAATAAAATAAATAAATAAGTAATAATAACAATAATAATACTAATTAATCAATTAATTTAATATTACTAAAGAGGTAAGAAAATAAAATAAAATAAGAGCAACATTAGCAAACATGAGTTTGAGGCTCTAAAATCCTTAAACAATAACCAGAACATTGTCGTTCTTAAGGCTGATAAGGGAGGTGTACGGTTATTTTAAACAAGGATGATTATCAGAATAAGATGTTGGATCACCTTCAAAATAGTGGTAGCTACAAGAAGCTTGACAAAAATCCCCTTAAAAAAGTGTCTAAAGCTGTTGCTTTGGCGATAAAATCAAGTAGCATTGTTGGCTCCCTTAGTAAAAAGCTTAATGAAAGTAATCCCCTCACCCCGAGGATTTATGGTCTTCCTAGGATTCATAAGGAAGGTGTTCCCCTTCACCCCATTGTCAACACCATAGGTGGTCCGACTTATCTGCTCGCTAAATTTTTAGCTAGTAAGTTGAAGCCCCTTGTGGGTCGCACCGACTCTGTCAAAGATTCTTCCTCCTTCATTAATGAATTGAAAGACATTAAGTTGGATCCAGATGATAGGTTTGTGAGTTTTGATGTTGTATCATTATATACTTGCATTCCCATTAAGGAATCCATTGATGTCATCTCTCGTATCATGGATCCTAATATTGCTCATCTTGTAGAGATTTGTCTTACCTCGACCTTCTTTAGTTTCGAGGGTGTATTCTTTGAACAGACCTGTGGTGTGGCCATGGGTTCCCCCCTTTCCCCTGTTGTTGCTAATCTTTTCATGGAACACTTTGAATCGAAGGCCCTTTCCTCTTCCCTTTTTCAACCGAAGCTTTGGAAAAGGTTTGTTGATGACACCTATGTATTGTGGCCCCATGGTAAAGAGAAATTGGACCTTTTCTTTCAGCATCTTAATGATCAATTTAAATTTATTAAGTTTACCATGTAATTCGAAGTTGATGGTAGCCTACCCTTTCTGGATGTCCTTCTTTCGAGAAATGATGATGGTTCCTTCTCTCATCAAGTTTTTAGAAAGAAGACCCATAATGAACAGTATTTACATGCTAGTTCTCATCATTTCCCGGCTCAGAAGCTTGGGGTTCTCAGTACCCTAGTCACCAGAGCCTTTAGAATCTCAGATGTGAACCACTTTGAAGGTGAAAATTTGCATCTCCTTAATGTCTTCTGTAAGAATGGTTATAGCAGGGCTCAATGTCTTAAAGCTTTTCAAAAAGCTGAGAAAGGTCCTAAGGTTAAGAAAGATCCTTGCGATCGGTTATTTGGAGTTCACCTTCCTTTTATCCAAGGTATTACTGATAAAATCGCAAGGATATTGAAAAAACACAATGTCTCTTCAACTTTCAAGCCTCTCCACACTATCTGTGGTTCTCTTAGATCGGTTAAAGACTCGATTTGCTTGATGGATGGTAAGGGTGTTTATTTGATTCCATGTTCCTGTGGGACCCCTTACATTGGTGAAACTGGTCGATCTATTAACCAAAGAATTCATGAACATGTCACTGACCTTAGACATGGTAGATCTCGGTCCTCTGCCTTGGCAGAGCATGCTGAAAAAACAAATCACCATATTTGTATTGAAGATACTAAGGTTGTTGCAACTATTGACCACTTCCACTACCGAAAGTTAAGGGAAGCCTTGGAAATAGAAAAGAGGCCGGTTAACCTTAATAGGGATGATGGGTGGAATGTTAGCAGATGCTGGATTCCTGCTTTTCACTCTTAGTCAATCTTGATTACTCTATTCAGATGTGCTCCTTTTGTTTTACGAATTTGGTTTTGATTAGTATTTTTGTTTTTATTTTATTATATATATATATATATATATATTTATTTATTTATTTAATTTTTAAATTATTAAATTTTTATTTTTTATTTTTTATTTTTTTAATTAATTAATTAATTAATTAATTTATTTTATTAGTATTATTTATTTATTTTTATTTTTATTTTTTATTTTTATTTTTTTTCTTACCTCTTTAGTAATATTAAATTAATTGATTAATTAGTATTATTATTATTATTATTATTATTACTTATTTATTTATTTGATTTGATTTGATTTTATATTTGATTTTTATTTATATAGAATTTATAATAACAATATAATCAAATTTAAAAATTAAATAATAATAATAATAATTTTTCTATTCTAGTCAAACTAGCCGTTTTTCCAACGGCTAGTTGGAGCGGTCTTGTTCTACTTAAACTGGTTTCCTGATCAGATTTCTCATCTTGTCCTGATGATGAAGCACATTGGCTAGTTCGAAACCCGTCGACAAAAATATCTTTTATGTGATTTTCACCGAAATATTTTACACATGTTTTAAATATTTTAAATTTATTTTTACCATTGTTCATTTTTCGTTATCATACCCTTTTCTCTTTCTATTATACGAGAGACAAATATTTATACTATATTCTATGTGATTTTAATAATATTTATTTTATTATTATTTTTTTATATATATTTTATTATTATTTATATTTTGATAAAATATTATAAATTTACTATGATTTTTACGTGGTGAATTATTGTGATTTTTAATATGTGAATTTTCTCACACCATAGAGAATGTTAGCTTAAGAAAAGGATTTTAAGCTAAAGCAGTTGCTACACTAATTATTTGATTAATATGTCACCAAGTTCAATTTTGGGTCACATGACACTAGAGGAAGTAAGAGTGGAAAGAAGCCCTCTCTTACACATCTTAGGTTTTTGAAGTGTGAAACATGCATGTATGTTGCTAAATTGGATAATACAAAACTTGAGAACCTAGCTTAAGAAAAGGATTTTGAGCTGAACTAGTTGTCACAACTAATTATTTGATTAATATGTCACCAAGTTCAATTTTCGATGACATGACACTAGAGGAAGGGAGTGACTTATATATATATATATATATATATATATATATATATATAATCATGGTGATCTTTAACTTGTGAATTTTCACAATATAATGGAGTGACTTATATATAACTTTTATATATAAGTATGTGATATATATGTTTATGTTTTTTTTATTTAATATGTTTATTGAAATATTTTATTATTACTCATATTAAACCTTTTTTTATTATTAATATTTTTTTTAATATTATATGTTAATTTCATATTAAAAATAAAATAAATTACACATCTCTCGTAGAGTTATGCTAGTGAGATCACAGGTTTTGGAGGTATAGTCTGCATGTAATGTTATGTTGTTGGAGAGATGAGGATGGGATTGAAGCTTGAGTGAGTTGACATCGAATCGATCCAACTAGTTGTAGCTTATCATTCTACTTCATGATAAAGAAATTTGTTCCTTTCCTAATACATGTGTCCATGATGTTATATGTGTATTTATAAATACAATTGATTCAATTTGTTTAACTTGAATAGATCATATGCCTTTATTTCATTTTCTGTCTTCTGTTTTCCATTGCAGGTGCCAATCAGGCGAGTTTAGTTCGATTGAGAGCGACAGAAGCGATGAAAGGGAGGCGAAGAATATCAAAAAGATCACAAGTAGGTATTCTCCCTTTATCTATTCATTTTAAGGAAAAGATCAAATATCTTTCTTTCTGTTGTTCTAAGTGCGACCACCACACTTAGGGAAAACATTTCTATCCATAGGTTTGATTTCCATAAAACACTTTTACTTGCGGTTTGCATGGAAAAGAAAAAGAAAAAGCTAGAGCTGCCTTTGTTTCCCCCTGTATTCTGTAGTACCCATATGAATACCTGTCGGTTTTATGTTGCATCCAGGAAAACGTGGATTGAATAGAAAACAAACGTGTCTTGTTTCCCCTTTATAAATTGTTTCGTCAATATTTTGTCTGTGTGACAAGGGTGAAATTTTGTTGCCTCCTCGAAAACCACGACAATAATGATTTTCGCATCGTGTGTGCCTATGAAAAATGAAAAAGAAAAGTAGATTAGGTGAGATTTTTATGAGGTAATATTTTTATTTTCCATTCAATTCATTGGATAAATTGATAAAACCAAAATCTTATATGCTCCATTCCAATAGAACAATACTTTAAATTAACTTTGAAAGTATAATTCGTTAATACATTAATATTAGTTTTAGTTTTAAAATAGAACCATAAAAGTTTTATGTTTGATAATTCAATATATACAAATTCAAAAGTTATATAACAACTTGTTTATTTTTCTGATAAGTTAGCAATGTATTTAGTTTTGAAATGTTATAAAACAGAATTTATTGTTAATTAATTTAATTTAATTTTCAAATTTTAACATTAAAACTAAAATAATAATAATCATAAATTTATATTTTAAAAAAATGTTATTAATTTGTTCATGTGGTATAATAAGTGAATAATTGTTGGAAGAGTCATTTGGATTGTATTTCCATTCAGTTTAACATGCTTTTTGTAGTAAATTACATGTAGTGAACTCCTTCTGAATATGGGAACATTACTGAATTCCATATGGCAATTTGTAAAAGCCAATCAACACTCAAAAGTCCACTGATTCCAAAGGTTACAACTACAAACCCACAATATCCAAAAATTCATCTCTGATAAGGGGTATGATTAATACATAAGAGATTGGCCAGATTTTCAAGTCAGTGCCAACCCCAGTTGACACTATAATCACCACTACACAACCCCTGTAAAATACTAATCCATTTCCTTGAAGTTGATATATATACAATGTATCCCAATTTATTTTCTCACTAAAAAGTATAAAATTTAGATTTCTAATATAAAAACTTAATATGGTGAGCTCCATCCATCTTATCTTACATTGTAAACAAATTCCATTAATCCAAAAATTTATTTAAAATAAGTTCAGATAAACAAATTCCATTAATCCAAAAATTTATTTAAAATAAGTTCAAATAAACAAATTCCATTAATCCAAATATTTATTTAAAATAAGCTGGAAGATACTAACTGCCCTTTGCAACCCCTCTTATTTATTATCCTTCTATAAGTTTTATGATTCAATTACTCTCTGCTCCCTTTTTAAATATGAATATAATTCATTAACAAATTCTATTCGATTTTAACCCCTCATTTTTTACACAATATATGTACTTAATTAATTCAACAAATTAAACATCATGTATTAGCGTTATCGTAGTTCGTTGATTGATAACTAATTTTTTTTTAGTAAACTTGAATGGCTTCACCACAATGATGCATTATATATAATGATATATGGTTCTTCTTCCTTTTGCTATACTTTTTTCTCGTTCACCGCAATGATACAATATATATAGTAAATTAAAATTTCATATTCTAAAAATTTATATATATAAAATAAAATACCTTGAATAAAATACCATTAATGTTACATTACATATAAATAATATATTTGTTTTCTAAAAACTTATATATTAAAATACCTTTTATCCTTGCCAAATAAATATTAAATCTTAATCTGAAGTATGAGTTTTGATATCCCTAATTCTAAAATTGTTTTAAATATTTTTAATTTATTTGTTATACCCTTTTCTCTTTCTATGATATGGAGACAAATAAATATTTATGATATTTATTTTATTATTTATATATATATATATTTTTATTATTATTTAAATTTTGATGAAATATTATAAATTTACTATGATTTTTAACTAGTGAATTAATGTGATTTTTAATATCTGAATTTACTCACACTATACAAGGGAGTGATATATATATATATGTATGGTGATCTTTAACTTGTGAATTTTCACTATATATAATAGAGTGATTTATATATAACTTTTATATATAAGTATGTGATATATATATGTTGATGTTTTTTTTTTTACTTAATATGTATATTGAAATATTTTATTATTACTCATATTAAACTTTTTATTATTATCAATTTTCTTAATATTATATGTTAATTTCATATTAAAAATAAAATAAATTACACATCTTTCTAGTAATGAAAAGTGACTGATTCAATTTTCCTCTGACGTGGGTGATATATTGGACATCATTTAATATGGACATTGAAATATTTTATTTATAACTCACACTAAAGTAGTTTTTGTTATTAATATATTTTGGTTTTAAATATTACATGTTAACTGAACATTGAATGAATTACACATCATGTAATATCAATAATATTATTTTTAAACTCCATATTAAGTAAGGACGAAATTATATCTCTTTCATTCTAAAAAAGTAAATCAATTTTTTTACTTTCAATTACATTATCTCTATGTATAAAATTGACGTAAAATTAAGGTGGAAATTAAAGTATTTTATGTATGGTGGACATTATTATTTTTAAATATTACTATTTTTTAATTTGTTAATGTAAGTATTATTTTATTATTATTTTTTAATTTGTTAATAAAAATATTGTTTTATTATTAGTCCCTGTCGAAGAAAAAGCCTACTATTTTTTTTGTAATTTGATTGTTATTAGTTTAGCTTTAACTTATTCAAAATCTAATGTTAACCTATAAATAACATATTTTTTATTATAATTTTAAAAAATATTTTGTAAACACTTAATTGAATAAAATTTTTGATATCTTATTCCACAGACTAGCAATGATGGAATGTCATTTGTACATCATTGTAGATGCATCAACCTTAGTCATATTATTTACGGACGAATCTAAGGTGGTCACTGTGCTAACAGAAGGCGACTAGTACACGACAACTTTATTTTGGATTTGTTGACTTGGGATTTCCCTCTGCATCTTTTCTCATCCAAGTCTTCCAACTCTGAGAATTCTCTCTCCCACGTGCTAACATTTTCTTCTTTTTCAAACCTATTGGTCATATATCATATCATTTATCTGCCAGCATTGAGTTTCCATCTGATTTTTGTTAATAGGAATAAGTTATGGGACAAATTTTTTAGTGCCCTAGCCAATCCCTTCATGTTCAAATTATCTCAATTCATGTTCAACGATCACGTGGAGAAGGATGCAATGTGATAAAACCATGAGAGTCATCCCTGGATCAGCTCTTTGACCTGCTCTTCGAAGAATTCAAAGATCAACAAGTTACCATTCAAGCTTAGCTCGACATTTCAAAATGTAAAGAAGGTCCATGAATCGTCATTATCGAATGAAGATGAGTGTCTATTAAATTTAATGCCGAAATGGGGTTGAATGAACAACAAATTTCCAAATCAAGGCACAACCCCAGGGTCAGTCATATTCAGGTGACTTTTCATAAATATCAAAAAATAAAAATCAAAATCCATGACAACATTAGAGATGATAAAAACCAAAAAACCCATAATAGGCCATTGGTATTTTGTCAATTGTATACAAAACATTAATAGGATCCGTTACAAAACTAGATCTATATGTTTGTGTAGGGATAATTCAATAAATTTGTTGATGCTACCATGAAAGAAGCAGTTTGCTCCACGGTGTATGAGGACCCACTTGTATGTCAAGGTGGTGTGAGACTCACCAAAATTCATCTACAAACTCTTATTGATGTTATGTTGACTTAAACAGGCTCGCTCCAAAGTATTACAGGGTAACTAAAAATCAGTGGAAGTCTATCCGTCAACTTGAAGTAATGGCAAAAGGTCAATATGGGAAACGCAAGGGAACAGGGAAAATGAAACAAAAAGAAAAACTCAAAATGAGGGACCAAGTAAACGAGGAAGGAAAACCAATAAAGAATTAATGGAAAACATCTTTGATCTTTATGAAGCCAGAAATCCAACTCAGATTCGTAACACCATCCATGGATGGGAAAGAGAGAGCAATTAAGAAGATGAAGATATAAAATAGTAGGAGGCCATTATGGACTTTCTCTATGACCCCCAAAATACAAAAGGAAGGTTATCCCTTTTCCACCAATCAGTCAACACATATTGAAAGATCAAGTGTGTCTTGGCGAAAGCCATGACTAGCATGCAAGAAACTAAAGGAAATACAACATTGGTCTCAGAGTTACAACAAATTAAACAGGAAATCAGAGAGATTTCCAGGTCCCAGTACAATGCCACAGCAAGAATAGGAAGAATTGAAAAACAACTCCAAGCAATGCAGCAAGTAGAAATGTCGGGGTCTACTGCAAAAGACCCGGCTCCTATTGACTCTTCTGATGGGTGAGGGTAGATCCCTTTAGTCTTTTATTTTTTGTTTATGTTTTTTGAGGCAATTTTTATAGCTAATGGCTAAAATTTAATTTTAATGGACATAGTATAGTAGATATAGCGGTAAGTAGAAGGAAAAAAAATTCAATACTGGTTAGCTTTTAATTCACTCCGGTGGCCAACATACCTGGTTTCCTTCGGGTAGGTTGAGGCTACCTTCAGGCAGGTTGAGGCTACTAAATGCATCGATATATGTATAAAAATCTGTTTTTTTGATAAATAGAAAATGGTAAGATACTGCGAAATTAACAAAAAAAAGTTCAATAAATGTGTTCAATACTAAGATTAGTTTTAGAAAATAATTTTTATTTTCTACTTATTAGCCCTTGTTCGAGTAGGAATCTAGTAATCAATTTGTAGTTTTGATTACTATTAGTTTATCTGTGACTTATGAAAAACCTAATGTTAAACTTTAGAAATAAATAACATATTTATTATTATATTCCCTTGATCGACACATTGTTTCTTTACACATAGTTTATGTACAATAATATTGAAGATTGGGCTGCTAGATAATGGAAACAACACAACTAAATAAATTCTAACGTTCCTACTAGTATCAAATTTGACAATTGCTGTCTCAATTTTGCATATATATATATATGTCGGGTGAGTGGGTAGTCTTTCCTCTTAGGTCTGGGTCACTGTACTTTCTGCTCAATCACCATTCAATAATCGACGCTAAATTTCTATCTCACCTTATCTGTTCTCTTATCATCATCCATATTCGTGCCTCGTTATGGATCATGATGGATCAAAATGCTCTCTATGTACTAAGATAGGACATGTCTTGTCCAGGCAGTGTGATTTTATGCGGAGGGCTACAAGTGCCGAAAATTTGCAAAGCCCTCATGACGTCACTACGCCATCCGCCACCCTCGCTCATAATGGATCGTTCTCTCCCACTTCATCCATGCTGCATCCTTCCCATGATGACGAAGGGCATCGGCTCTCGACAAATCCCCCTCCGCGCAGAAAGAAGAGCATTAGGGCTAAACTAGTTGTTGCAAAATTGGTGGTGGGTATCGACATTCCTATCTCAGACATCCCAAATTACCTAGAAAAGGCATTGGTCAGGCGTTTCTACGGCAGGATGGCTTCAAAAGAATCTATCCTCAGCTGGTTAGAAGAACACAAGAAGCCGCTTCTTGGTTATACTCTTGTTTTCCATCAACTATCACGGGGATGGCTCCTTTTTAAAGTTGTTTCAATGGAGGATAAACTAAAGCTTACTAATAAAGTCTGGAATTGGGGTCTGACAGGTTTAATCCTTCAGAATTGGGATGTTAGTTTTAATGCTGACCGCACTCCTTAGCATTTACAAAAAGTTTGGGTTATTCTCCATGGCCTTCCCCAATTCTTTTGGCAGCGAGATATTCTTGAGGCAATTGGAAACAAGCTAGGATCCTTTGTCTCCCTTGAAGAAGATTTCCAACACCAAATATGACAGACGGTGTGCAAAAATTCAGGTTGAACTTGACGTTAGGATGGCCTTTACGAAGGCATTGTCTTGGAGATGCATGACAGCAAATGGACGCAAAAATTGGATTATTATAAGCTTCCTTTCTGTTGTTTTTTATGCAGGCAGGTGGGTCATCTGGCTCAGGATTGCCATAATCCTGATATTTCTCGACCAACATACATAAAGGTTTGGAGAAAAAAGGTTTGTCAGGACAGTGATCGATATCTTCCCCCTGTTTCTCCCCAAGTAATGGCATCCCCGGTGGATATGCATGCTTCTCTATCCGAAAAATATGAGTTTGCATATTCTTCTGACAAAGGTAATCCTTTTGATGATTCTGTGACTCCTTTGAAGTACTATTCTGAGCATGATCCTGTTAATGAAGTTTTGGGTTGTAACATTTTGTCCCCCTGCAATCCCATCGTTTCTTCTCCTGTGGTCAATGACGTTAATACCCCTCCTCCCACTGCACTCATTCCCTCATCGCCTCCCTTTGTGCCTCCTTCCCGTAGCCCTCTTTTCTCCTCCCCTGCTTGCCCCTCTCTAAGCCCCTACCCTGAAAAATTGCGCCCTCGTGCTCCCTCACGTATTAGTCTTGATCATGCTATCAGAGGAGAACTTGTAATGGCAGCGCCACCTAAAATCAATCTAGGTCGAAAATCTGCGCTATCCAAAGCCCAAAATCAGGCTTCGATGGACATCCACTCTAGGAAGAAAAAGACAATTCTAAGGGCTCTTAGAGCAAAGAGGTCCCCCAAAAAGGGCCATAAATGATCATTCTTTCTTTGAATATTCGGGGTCTCACGGGTGCCCCTTCCCAGCTAGCCCTCAAACGATTGTGGCAAATTGTCACTCCTGATGTATTATTGCTTCAAAAAACTTAATTGTTTGGTTCTCAGGCACTTGATTCTCTATCGAAATGGTTAAAATATTGGTCCTTTTTTACGTTGATGCCTTGGGTGTGGTAGGGGGCCTGATCACTGCTGTTAGCCCGTCCATCTCTATTCAATCCTCCATTAGTTCCCCCTCCTACATAAAAACCTCCATTCATGATCCTCAGGCAGGATGCTCCTTCACTCTTCTAAATGTGTATGGTCCATGTAAGTGATAAGAGGCTTTTTTGGAGAGTCTGATATTTTTTCTTCGGAAATCCAAGGCTCCCATAATCTTATCCTAGGTGGAGATTTAAGTTTTACACTCTCTATATATGAAATTTGGGGATCATCTGCAAGGCCAGATCCTCTTTCTCCTTTTCTCCAGTCCCTTATTAACTCTCACGGATTAGTAGACGTCTAGCCCATAAAAATGGAACCTACTTGGTGGAACAATAGAAGAAATGATGATGCTATAGCAAGAAGGCTGGATTGTTTTTTAATAGCGGATACATTTTTGACATCTCATATTTGAGTTAAGGCCTGTGTTGAGATTGGATGCCTCTCTGATCATCGGTCCATTATGTTATCTCTGGAAATTCCCGAATCAAAGCCACCTCCCCCATTGAAATTTAATCCCTCGTGGCTATTGGAGGAATATTATAAGGCCCTGGTTATTTCAACTTGGACATATTTTTCTCCCTCTCAATCGCTTTCTTTCATGCAGATGTGGGCCGAAAATATTTCAAAAATTAAAATAGTCACAAAACCTTAGGTAGGAGCTTTCAGAGCAAAACAAAAAATTTCCCTAAAAAACAGTGAAGCTGAGATAGTTGATTTATTTAAGCAAAATTATTCGGGTATTTTATCTAAAAGTGAATCGGAAACTTTAAAATCTCTGGAACTAAAATGACATGATCTTCTCAAAAAAGAAGAACAATTATGGTGCCTAAAAAGCCGCGCAATGTGGATCAAGGAGGGTGGCAATAACACAAAACTTTTTCATCAATTTGCTGCTCACAGAAAAAATAAAAATTCCATTTTTGAAATAAAATCCCCTGCCGGTGCCATGGCTCGATCCTTTGACAAAAAATAAAATGCAGGAGTTTCACATTTTAAAGATGTTTTCACAGCTCCAGAAGGATGCCCCATCCAAGAAATTTTATGGGTTTTACAATTGTTATCTCGTATGATTACTGATGAAATGAACGAATCCCTCTCAAAAGAAGTGGATGAAAAATAGCTGGAATATATCCTTAGAAGCTTTCAAAATGGAAAAATTCCTAGACCTGATGGTCTTACGATCGAATTTTATCTTGGTTTCTTTGATTTATTAAAGGATGACTTTCTCTTAGTCATAAAGGAATCACAAAAATCTGGTAAAGTCCTCAGTTCATTAAACTCGACGTTCATTACTCTGATTTCAAAAACATCCTCTCCCACTACTTTTGATGAATTTTGTCCTTTCTCTTGTTGCAACCTGATCTACAAATTAATATCCAAAATTATTGCTCAGCGTTTAAAGCCGATCTTAAGTAGCATCATATCAGAAGAATAATTTGGTTTCCTTTATAAGAGACAAATTCACGATACTGTCTCCTTAGCTCAAGAAATCCTTCACTATGTTCACCTTACCAAAAAGGCATCCTTTTCCTTAAAGTTGGATTTGTCAAAGGCTTATGACAAAGTTAATTGGACCTTCCTCAGGCTTTTACTCATCCAGATTAGCATCGCAATTGAAGTTTTAGAATGGATTATGGGTTGTATACAATCTGATACTTTCATTGTCTTAATAAATGGCTCGCCTTCCTCTTTTTTCCGTGCCTCTAGAGGCCTCCGACAGGGATGTCTCCTCTCTCCCTTTTTGTTCTTGCTGATTGCTGAAGCCTTAAGTCGATTATACATTCAAGATAAAGCATGCAGGGGCCTTAAAGGAATTCATGTAGCAAGTTTTGAGTCCCTTACCCACATCCTCTTTGTGGATGGTATTCTGCTTTTTTGTGAGGCTACTGTTGGTAATGCATGTACTCTTCAAAATATCCTATCCCTCTTTCAAAAAACTACCAGAATGCTGATTAACATTGAAAATCTTGTATGGTTCACAATAACATACTAGATCACATTTTATCACACATCAAGCTTTCTCTCCCCTTCCCATCTGGTGATTGGAAATGTGGTTTTAAATATTTGGGTTTTGTTTTACAGCCAAATTCTTATAATTTCAAAGATTGGTTATGGCTTTTCCAGAAGGTTGAAAAACAAATTGCGCATTGGAAAAATTGATTTCTCTCCAGGGGAGGTCGACTTGTTTTACTCAAATCCATTCTTCAAAGTATACTAGTGTATTGGGCCACCATTGCATCAATCCCAAAAGGAATTCTCCACGAAATTCAAAAATTATGTTTCTCCTTTCTATGGACTACAAGCAAAAAATTTGAGGGGATTTTGCTGGTGAAATGGTCTATTCTCGCACTTCCAAAAGAATTGGGAGGTTGGGGGATAAAAAATATTCCAAATTTTTTCCTTTCTATAGCTGCAAAATCATTGTGGCAGCTGACTGAATATCCAAAATCCCTCTGGGGTAGAATCTTGCGAGAAAAATACATTCCAGGACAATCACTGGTTTCCTGGTTCAGATCTCTAAATAAATCATATAAAAATGCCTCAATTGGGTGAAAGGAAATGGTCTTGGCTTTCCCTCTGATCGGTCAATGGATGACATGGAGTATAGGGAATGGGTAACAGGTGCACCTTGGCCTAGACCCATGGGTAGAGTTGGGTGATGAATACCATCTATTAGAAGGCTTACTTTTGGCCTTGCATAATAAACGTATTTAGAAAATCATAGACGTTGTTGTATCATCTCCACACGAGTGGGGTACCTCGGGTTGGAAGGATGCTCCCTCTTTGGGACTTCAAAATTCCCTGGCAACAGAATGGAGCTCTTTCATTGCATTATTAGTAAGTAATTTCATTCACTTAGATCCTGAGGCCGAGGACACTTTGGTTTGGACTAAGAATGGTTCAAATGGATCTTACATGATGAAACTTGGTTACAAAGCAGCGATGCAATCCACTTTCAATGGGGAAGCTCCTTTCTGGCTAATCCCCTTGTGGAAATCTCTTGGCCCTTAAAAATCAAAATTAATCCTCTGGTTGTCCATCAAAAACTGTCTCTTAACCTGGGATAATCTGCAGTGCCATGGCTGGGAAGGTCCGAACCGATGCTCTCTTTGTGCCATTGATGCTGAATATTGTGCTCATTAATTTTCCCTCTATTCGTATGCTAAATCCATCTGGCAGCAAACCTCGTCCGCAATCTCTGCTCCTCGCCAGCCCCTTGCTGACGCCTACGAATCTAGATTGATGCAGTGGTGGAAGGATCCCGGGGTAAGCTCTTATTCGGCCTTCCCTTCATTATTTTCTTATGGAATTTGGTGGGCTCGTAACATGGCCATTTTTAATGAAAAAATCATCCCGAAGAGCTGACTACAACAGTGATTGTACAATGGGTATCCAAGCATAAATGCTTTCCCAAATCAAACAAAATTCATTCAGTGGTTTCTCCTATTATCAATAAAATCTCTCCATGGGTTTTTTTCGATGGGGCAAGCTAGGGCTCTCCTCCTTTGGCAAGCGCAGGGGCAGTCCTCCATCTCTATCCTGTTTCCAAATTTCACATTTTATATGCTCCGGGCCACGGTTCAAACAATAAAGCTGAGATTGCTGCTCTCTGGGTGGTTCTTCATGTGGCAAAATGAAAAAATATTTCTTCGTTACAGTGTTTTGGAGATTCAAAATTGGTAATCGACTGGGCTCAAAATCGATCACAGATTCATTTGGCTCATCTGCAAGCCATTCTTCGAAGCATTTGGATTCTAATGAATGATTTCCAAAAGCTCTCTTTTAGGCATGTATACCGCGAACTAAATATGGAAGCTGATGGTCTATATAAAGCAGCTCTTACGCTTCCTCCAAGCACTATAAAAATAGTGGACCTCTCTTCCAACTCGGAAGAGATGCACAACGTATAAATTTTTTGATGGAGTCTTTAATGTTTTTTTTTACAGTCACTATGGAAAATCTGAAGAAAATATCAGGAATGGATGGTAATCAGTTTTTACTCTTTTAAGAAAATCAAACAGCTCTAGGAGCTACTGTAAAAAACCCCATTTATAGGGGTTGGTCTGTTATTTTTACCATAAAAAAAAATAAAAAAAATCGAGGGAGAAAATAAAAATAAAAAAATAAAAATAAATAAACAAACAAACAAACAAACAAACAAACAAACAAACAAACAAACAAACAAACAAACAAATATATATATATATATATATATATATATATATATATATATATATATATATATATATATATATATATATATATATATATATATATTGGGAATGGAGTATGTTGCATCCAACAACACTTGTTTTTAAATTTAATGTTACATGACAACATCTCTCTCAACATCTCTCTCATACTGGGATGTAGAGCACCTTTGGTGCAATAAAACATACATCAATGGAATCATTAGACATGCTTTTACCAAATAAGTCATTTAACCACCACAAAAAATAAAAAATAAAAAAAGAATAGGAATAACAATAATAACTTTGAAGCCCTTGAGGGGTGGCTCAATTGGAAAGTGCCTTGAAAATGAAGCATTATGTACCAATAAATTTGAGGTTCAAATATCCCTTACCCTAACTTACCCATGTCTTTGGAAATGACATACATCACATGAGTACCAAAATGACCCAATTGTTGATTCCTCTAGTCATAAAGAAAACCATAATATATGTATGTATGTATATTAATATATCAATTTAATGTGTTTGTGTGTCAATATTAAAAGCATAAATATTTATTCATCTTCCCATTATTATTACCTCTACTATATAATTTTTTTTTGTGGGGTGAATTCTATTAATTGCAAAAATAGGGAATTACATCAAGGATTATAATAAGTGACTCTGATATTTCCTTAGAGACGAGGGATACACTTATTGTAATGTGGATATACCCTCGACTCGTTGAATTTTCTTCTTCCCTCTCTCCCTCCAGCTCCTTATATCCTCATTTTCTGCGTCAGTCCGTGATTATCTCACTACAACCCGAAATGCCCCTCCCTTAAGCCACAGGGAATAAAATCGGATTTAGTAGTACCACACTTTCCATTATCACCATCCTCCTTGCATGATTTGTGCCTTTGATCCTTTCACCATAATGTCCTCTCATCTTCTTGATTGAGTGTGAGATGAATGTCATCCAAGTTGCAATTACACTTACCGGGGGCACAATGCTATGTCTCTTGACCCTTAAGTAGGTAGAACAATGACAACCCACCACCTCTTATCTTAAAAAAATTGATGCATTTACCTGATCCTAAATATCCAAATTTTTAAATGATCATAATTCCTCAAAATATTAAATGTTACTCTAGTCTTCCAACCACTTGCTTTAGTATTAGATGGCCCTAAATATTGTACACATAGACACATATTCAATAAAGATGTGGTTTTGAATCCTTGTACAAAACTATATCTCCAACCTTAGAAATATAGTACAACACTTGTCTTAGCTTAATTTAGTATTAGATGATCTTGAATATTCTCCATGGTGATGCATAGACACATATTCAACAAAGATATGATTTTGAATATTTGTACAAATCAATATCTCTAACCTTGAAATATGTAACCAGTATAGTACAACACCTGTCTTGGATTCATAATAGGTGTAAAAGAGGCATAAGTGACAATGGAAGTGTTAGTTTCACCTTTTTTGCTCACTCATTTTGGAACTATAGTTCATTTCATTATCATAATCTTTACAATAGTGGTCACAACTATAGAATTATGTCATCATTAGACATGATATCCCTTTCAATTTCTACTTTACATAATACATTTTATTTCAATTTTCTAAAGATGATAATGTTTACCGTATTTCATATTTCATAGGTTTAAAAAAAATAAATAATAAAATCTCTCAATAAATTCTAAATTTATAATTTTAATAAATTTTTTTAAAACAAATAAATATTTATAATATTTATAATTTTTTAATATATATATATATATATATATATATATATATATATATATATATATATATATATATATATATCCCTAGTAACAGAACCAAATTTACCAACAATCATTGACAAGATGAAAATGGAACTTTCTATGAACATGAAAATAATAATCATAAACATGTCCAATGGCACTATTTAACTACATATACACAGTAATTTACATATTTCCACTAGCATTGACTCACTTTTAAGAGCCATTATTTTCTTTGTTCTTAAAGAATTTAGACATGTCCACTAAACATTGATTCACACTTTACAACCATTACTTTCTTTGTTCCAAAATTAACTTTGAAGAACACTAGGAAATAAAAATGAAGTGTGAAGTTACTGTGGTCGCTATAATAAAGGATGACACGTGAAACTCATAAATGTGCAATATAAAATGACATTTTTCCATTTACTTCACTTTTAATTAGAACATTATGATTTTAAATGTGCTAGTACATTTCATATTACATAGGGTCAACCCTTAGCTATATTATAGCTATCTCATTATAAGTTTTTATAAGATGTTTGGCCAAGGTTCACACTTGGCTCCTTGTGATTTATGCTTTTCTAACACGTGTTGATATTTATATTTGGTCAGATGACCACCCGGGTTGAGCTCCCAAATCGTGTTTCACTTAAATTAGGGGTCCCGCTATTTGGGCACGAGAAAATCATTGAGGAAACCCCATCATCCCTATAATGGGATAAACAATTGCCTAGATCAAGGGATCCACTTTTAGAAGTGGGAGGAAGTTGAGATTTGAACCAACCCTGACCTTATACCTTGAATATGTATTTAATGATTTCCTTTAATGTTGTAGGTGTGTCTAGGGCTTGAAGACATGTGGACTTTCCTCACGTGGATATCTAGTGTCCAGGGGTTGAAGACAAGGATATCTGGAGTTTCTTCACCTGGATATCCAAATTCCTGAAGATCATAAGTAAATGTTTAGTTTAACAAAAGTTTATATTAAAAAAGTATTTTTAAATATATTAATGGAATTTTTTTTAATTAAATAATATATATATATATATATATATTTATGTTTAAAATTGAATGTCTATTTGATTTTGGATAGATGGATAGATAGTGAGTGGGTGGTATTTTAAGGTATTCCAATTATCTGAAGTTGTTCAATTTCATGTGTGTCTCGGGATGTTATTCCCTACCCAGAGTATTATATTGGGTATGATGAAGATATATTCTACGAAACTTATAAAAAAAGTTGTTTTATTAAATTTTGATAAACAACACATTTATATATTTTTAAA
Source organism: Pinus albicaulis (assembly GCA_034641835.2). Lineage (NCBI taxonomy): Eukaryota > Viridiplantae > Streptophyta > Pinopsida > Pinales > Pinaceae > Pinus > Pinus albicaulis. The sequence continues at coordinate 1,726,433,961 of CM076575.1, read as the reverse complement.
ATGTCATATTAAACTATTTACAAAAATTACTCATTTAAAATAATCCACACACACACACACTCTATTTAATTAAATTTTAGTAAACACACACACACACACACTCTATTTAATTAAATTTTAGTACACACACACGCACATGCACACACACACACTCTATTTAATTAAATTTTAGTACACACACATACTCATTTAAAATAATCCACACACACACACTCTATTTAATTAAATTTTAGTAAACACACACACACACACACACTCTATTTAATTAAATTTTAGTACACACACGCGCACACACACACGCACATGCACACACACACACTCTATTTAATTAAATTTTAACACACACACACACACACACACACACACACACACACACACACACACACACACACACACACACACACACACACACACACACACACACACACACACACACACACACACACACACACACACACACACACACACACACACACACACACAATTTAATTAAATTTTAGTAAACAAAATATTTATACATATCTCAAAGTGCCCAAATATTAAATCACTTAAAAAAAAATTAACATAAAGATTAACATAAAGATAATCCTTAGTAACAATATTTAATTAAATTTTAGTAAACAAAATATTTATACATATCTCAAAGTGCCCAAATATTAAATCACTTAAAAAAAAATAACATAAAGATAATCCTTAGTAACATCATTAATCATATTTTTTATTGGTATCTTCCCTAATGTCTTTTTTCATTATCCCCTTTTACTCTATTCTTAAACATGATAACCAAAAAAATGTTCAAAGATGTATTGGTAATAAGTTTTAAACCAAATAAGGTGATTATTTTATTTTATTATACTCTAAAAAAAGATTTAAAAATGAATAAAAAATTCTAAATATATAATTAAAGATATTTTTTTAATAAGTTTTTAATTAAATAAAGTGATTTTTTTATTTAATCATATTTAAAAATAAATATATATTTTTAAATATTTATTTAAATTTTGATAAACAAAATATTTATACATTTACCAAAATTCCCAAATATTAAATCATTTACAAAAATTAAACATAAAGAATAATCCTTAACAACACTATCCATCATTTTTGTTATAGGCATTTCTCTAATGCTCTTTTCATTATCCCTATTACTCTATTCTTAAAAAAAAAAAATTGCTCAAAGATGTGTTTGTGATAAGTTTTCAAGTCAACATAAGGTGATTATTTTATTTTATCATATTTTTATATTTTTAACATTACTCTAATAATACATAAAAAAAAATTCACTATTTATAAGTCTTATGATTAAGTGTATTTTGAAGATTAAGAAGTTCATTTTCTTATTATTTTATAAGAATTTTTTCATATTAATTAACTAATTTTTTTAATAAATATAAATAATTATATATTTTTATTTTTATTTTAAATTATTATTTTATTTTAATAAATGATTATATATATATATATAATTGTTATTAGTATTGAAAAATCAAATATATTATGTTAATGGAAAGAAAATAATATTATTATACTTATTATTAGTTTATTTTTGATTAAAAATATTTGCCACTTATTCATAATTAATATTAGGAATTCGTTATTTATATTATTATGTAAAATTGTTTATTTGTAAGGTGATTGACTAAATTTTATTATGGCTTTTTTAGTTTTTTTTTTCTTTTTATTTAATTTTCTAATTTATATATATTTTTCTATTATTTCCCTTTTCATAACTTATACTTTGTTTTATGACTTATTGTCTTTATTGTTTTTTAATTTAATTAAACTATATTTATGCTAAACAACATGTACTAGCTATCATATAATCCTTGTTTCAATATTATTTTATAATTAATATATATTTTAATAGTAATTAAATTAAATTAATTAATTTGATACTCACATAATTTTGTTGCTATATAATAAAATATTATTTTATTTGACTATTAATTATAATAATGATTTTGTTGTTATATAATAAATTATTTTATGTAGCTATTAATTATAATAATAAGAATAAAATTATTTATTTATGTTATTAATATACATAGCTAATTTACATATTAATAAATTTGATATAAGATTAAAGAAAAATACATTATAACTTTTTTATGTTCATTATGTTAAACAAAATCATTTAACAATTAATTTAAAAAAATGATAATGTATATTCATATATATATATATATAATCTTATTTTTCTTTTATAAAGATTTATAGATTTAAAACTTTTATGATTTATAATGTAGATAAAAAATCTTTAATCACATCATTAAAATTTAATTTAATAATATGATTAATCCAAAAAAAAATTCTATCACTTTGGATCGTTAGAGACTCTTGTCTTTATTAGAGACTCTTGTCTTTATTTGGTACTCCGTATCTACCCTAATTGACCTATGCGAAACAAGCAATAAACCAACTATTAACACTCTCGCAAGGGAAAATAGAATAACAAATTTTGAACTGTAGCTGAGGACATTGATGTTATTGGTTAACTTAACGACTTTATATATATATATATATATATATATATATATATATATTTTAAATATGGTTATAGGTTAAAGTTTGTTTTGAAACATAGGCTTATTTTATATGACATATAATTCTAAGTGTAAGATTTTTTTTGTGTTAGAAGATTATGAAGAAATATATTTTAGTAATATTGCCTCTGTGATCCATAAATTGTGAAAAAAATCTTTCGGTAAAAATCACATCCAAATAAATTTGGTCGACGCGTTTCGAACCAGCCAGTGTGGTTCATCATCAGGACTTGATTAATATATTATTTTTTAAATCTGTAACTTTGTTATTTAATATAATTAATATACCTATATAAATTAAACTAAATAGTTGATAAATTAAATTAAATAGTTGATAAATGTTGATAGGTATTAATTTATAATAAATACTAAAAACTAATTTTATAATAAATTTTAGGTTGTTAAAAGTTAAAAAATCATAAAACTAAGTTATAATTTTTATTATTATTGTATTATTATCATTATTAAAAAATAATATATAAGTTAAACATATATATTTAAAAAAATATGAAATAAGAATTTTAATCATGAATATTTATGTTCACTTTACAAAGCGGATTTTTAATCTATAAATAAGTTTTGTTACAATACCATGTTTTATCAATTCTACATCCCTAAATAATTAGAAATTACTTAATTAATCAATTTAATTAAAAAATAAAAACTAGAATAACAATTTTAGAGATAAATCTTAACCATTGATTTGTATATATTATTATAAATATGCTATAAAGATTATATATCTACTATCCACATACTAAATATTTATACTTGAATTAAAATTTTAGAAACTTAATTGCAAAATAAAAATAATTATAATTTTTATAAAAAAATAATGAAAAAAACTTTAAGAATAAGGATATACATATGATTTATCATTTTTCGACGTGACCAATATTTTTATTTTTATAATTTTTTATCGATATTTTTTATTTATCTTCTTCCTTCCTTTCTTTTAAAATACATTTTCGCTCTATTTCATATCTTTATTAAATTTTAATATAAAATTCCGAAGATCCCTATGATGTACTGATTTTCCTTCTTAAATTTTAATATCAAATTCGATAAGATCCCTATGATGTACTAATTTTTCTCTTAAAGTCATTTTCTATCCTCGTGAGGATGTTTAAAATTGTGAAGTTTATTTTTCAAAATTTTATCTTTTGGTGTAAAATTGTTATTTTTTTTTAATTGTAATATTTGTTTTTGGCTTAATCGATGGGGATTGAAATTTTGAATCTCATAGTTTACATAGTACTTCATAACAAGACAATATCTAATTGAGATGCAGTGTGAGCATTTCTCAAGTATACTATGAGATTCATAGGATATGATTAAATACTTTAACAATACTTGAATATGTTTATAAAATACATTTTAAATTTGTATAAATGAAAGTCAATATGAAATTGTTTTTTAAATTACAATTTTATTGGTGTTTTATTTATTTTTTCTACATTAATTAAAGTAAAATTATACTCATGCATTATGCCCAAGGCATATAACAGACTGTGATAGGGTGTCACGTTAAGGCACTTTGTGGTGTAAAGGTCTCCGGTTCAAAACTCCATGGACAAAAATCCGATAACAGACTGTGACTGGGTGTCATGTTAATGTACTTTGTGGTGTAAAGCTCTCCGGTTCAAAACTCCGTGGACAAAAATCCAACCATGATAAGGGCTGGTGTGGCCCAGACTTGGTGCATCCCTGGTGACTTTGATGCATCGGGGCTTCCCTCAATGAACCTCTAACAAATCACATGCATTCCTGACATAATAAACAATACCCCTAATTTGACTACATATTGGAATATACCTCTAAAAATTACATTATTTAACCCCCTACCAATACAAACCAAATAAAATTTCCCAATTAAAAAAACCCCTACTTTCAATACCCCTAATTTGACTACATATTGGGATATAACTCTAAAAATTACATTATTCAACCCCCTACCAATACAAACCCAATACACTTTCCCAATTAAAGAAACCCCCACTTTCAATACCTCTAATTTGACTACATATTGGAATATACTTCTAAAAATTACATTATTTAACCCCCTACCAATACAAACCCAATACACTTTCCCAATTAAAAAAACCCCTACTTTCACTAGATATTGTAGGTATCCATTCGTTCATTAACATTTTTTATACCAAGTTTATATTTTTTCATTAACTTTGAGCTCAATTTTGTATACCTGGAAATATAACAGCCCTATAACCTCTATTATATGCTCAATATATTATTTCAATTTTCCTCAATATATATCCCCGAATATAAATGCACGTGGCATGGTATTTCTCCCCCAGTGAAACCCCTGTGCTTTGATGGCTTCCATGACTTTGACGACTTAGATTCCCTTGGGGCATGACTACTCAATTCATAAGTTAGGCGTGCCACTCATCTCAGGACTCACATAACCCAACAAACAAAAAAAGTACAGTCATACATTATAAAACTAACACATCCATATAAATTAAATGGTTGGTAAATACCAATAAACATCAAAACACTTGCTTCACAATACACCTTCCATTTCCAAGATTTAAAAAATCATGAAAGTTAACTAGATTGTAACTTTATTTTAAATTATTAATATTATTAATTATAAAAATAATTAATTACGTTGATAGGCATGCCTATTGTAATAGTATGGTTACATCTCCCACTTAATTTAAACATTATAAACTGGCTGAGTTAGGGACACAGGTTCTAGGGTTGAGGAGAAATTTGCTTGACCTGAAAAAAATGGTAAGCAAGGGGCAGATGGCATCATAGCGATTGGCTTGAAATACTTGATAGGAAGACACACAATTAATAAAAAAATGACAATGTTAACTAACACAAAAAGCTAGACAGGATGGATAGTTAGGCAACATTTGATTGGCTCATTAGTTTTGGGCCAGACTAGCAAACCAACAGGATAAGGTAAAATTCATCAGGCTGAATTGAAGGAGGGAACGTTGGTCGATATATCTAGGGAATGAAACACTCACTACCAGGGTAGATCGGGGTTCAAACACTATGGATAACATTACCCTATTTAAAGCAGCACAAGAGGACATACACAAGAGAAGGGAGTTGTTTCAGTGATTTGTGGTTCATCTGACATAATTGTTTTTAGCCCTTGGAGTTGTCCCCTCACACACTAGAATTTGGCTCATGGTGACTGAGAAAAACCACATTGCAACCTAGTCTAAGGTTGGGTGGAGAATCTTAGTCCCAAACTCAATCGCCCAACGTGGTATCGAGATGACAATCAACCACCATTACTGATTTTATGATATTCTTCTTGAAATCACTACTATTTTACTCGATATTTTATTAAAGGAAGTGAATCTAGATTTTGGGTTTATAAAAATGATATTTTGCATTGAAATATCAATGATTGATGCATATAAAGGAATTTCATTCATACAGTTCCACCTGTTTAGCATAAGTCTAGTTGGTAGATATAGCGAGGAGACTGTCTCTTCCTATCCTTGGGTTCTTTCACTATCCTCTAATATGCATAGGAATAAGGAATGTTTAATAGTAACTATTTTCCTTAAAGACAATGCAACATATGCAATAGGAATGCAAATATTTTCGGGTTTGTAGGATTCATCAAATGACAATGCATTTCAAGTGAAACCAATAGTTCATAGTACATATGTTCTGAGGATTCCATATTAAATTTTAAACCAATGGTAACAATCACTCAAATTAGTCATCTGTAGAGATTCTTAAGCTGTGAGAGTGTCCTCTCTTTCAATATAGACATTATGTTCATATAAGAAAATTGACATTGTAGATCTCAAAAAAATTAAATTGGTTGCAATAAAAGTCCTTGTGTGATGGGAAAGGATGTGCCAGTACATGCCTTAGGTCTCTAAATGATGAACATGTATGAATTAGGCATTCAAGCTAATCAAAATAAAGCCCATCGTATTTAGATAAATGTTAATGGATAGCTATCTACTTTATGTGTGTCACTCGTTTTGAACTAGTGCCTTTGGTTGGTATATTTAATTTTTACATGTGTTGGATATAGTTCATCTGATGTCTCCAACTTTTATGATTAAGAGAATCACTTATTGCACTTGGGCGACCATCTTTGGTGGTGATGCATTTTTTGAATTTGACACAAGTGTATTTAAATGTTTGTATATATAATAAAACATGTTTCAAGTTCTCTCAAACTATTTCTACAACTATAAATATACTTGCAACAGAGGGATAAGATCATTATTATCATAGTAGAGTTTCAAGGTGATGGCTCAAGTAGATACTTGCTCACTTGGATTCTTCATTGAGGAACCTTGGTGCTCGTTTGATTACCAAGTTATCTACAAACAACATATCTTCTATTCTCCAAGTTATTCAATAAAATGGAGCCACTCAACTACTTTGCAATAATCTATATGGTAAGCCATTATGGAAGTATTTTAGTGTTTATCATAGAGGTCTTAGGTTTTTACCATCTGATTCCCTTAATGGAAAATTCAGTGTTGAAAAATTGGTCATCATAGGAATTTCAACTTTAAAGTGATGCCCATCATAGAATTTTAAGCCTTGGGTGATTCTAACTAGAAATTTTATTTAATTCTACCCATCATTAATATAGTTTGTTGGTAATGCCTATGACATGTTTTGAATCATTTTTAGTGTTTGAATGAGATTGGAGGGACTCCCATCATATGATTTCAGTGTTGAAATTGTTCATCATGGATAGATTCTATGGTTTGAGAAATATTTGTCTCAAAATTTAAAAAATGGAACGTTTCCCATCATTCAAATTTCAACTTAGAGGCAATGTGAAATTTTATCCGTTTTTCTTTTAGAAGGAGAAGTATTTCCTTAAAATCCATGGAGTGACTATGCTTGGCTATTCTGAGGGTAAAGTTGTCATATTCATCTCCTGCCCCATGATGTTCCTTTAGAATACCATATTCTCCTTCCTCTATAGTCATGTTCCTCTGTAGTATCAATTGCTTTTCTTCTATGGCCATTCATCTACTTCAACATTTCTCTTCATTTTTGTTTGATTTGTTTGGCACGACTCATCTACAATGATTTAAAGGTTGATAAAAATGTTGATTTGTGCATTTGTATGCATGTATGAATGATTCTTGAGTAATTTCGATGAGATATAATTGTACCAAATCACAATTGAAGCACAATATTTAGCATTAGGGTCAACTATTCACATGATACAAACAAATTAAGGTTTCAAAATTTTTTTAGTTGAGGCTAAATCATAGCTATCTCTTAACATTTTGAACTGCGAGTAAGTTAAATATTTTATGTTTTCTACTCTAGCCTTTCCATTCTTCCATTCATTATATTAAGCATCACAATTCTTGTTTACTTGAACAATGATTCTAGATATATTTTGCATGTTTCTATAGACTATGGTAATGTGTTAGTTTGGGATAAATATTTTAGGAAAGTCACATAGAGGACACAACAAAAAGGGTAACAAAAATGATGTGGAATAGAGACAATTCACAAATAACTTAAACAATTAGATAAAGTGATATAGATTTGGAGGCTGAGCCTAAATGATCAAGGAGACATCTGCTAATATGGATTATCGAAGTTCCCCTTCGCTTCTATGATATTTATACTATTCTTTTATTTTTAAAGGATTTAAATTATATGTATGTTATTTGTCTCATAGATTAGTTGACCTGACATATGTTTACATTATAACCTATAAATATACCTAATTATGCATCATGATACCTGACTAAATTCTTATATCCTTGATCTTATTCACATTGGCCACTATTTTAACTTATCAATCAAATCCATGATCAGATTTCTTAAACCACATAACTTTTAAGTGGTGAATGAAAATATCAATTTGGAAAAATATAAAGAGATGGGGTGATGGTATAAGCTAGACAAATGCTATACATATACATTTATTGTAAGGAAAAATGGAAACATCATATGAATTCTATCTTTGATTTCTTGCTCACCACATAAGACTTGGAAAAAAATTGTAGTTTTCTCTCCATTCATTTCCATTGTCATGTTTCAATTTCTAGGTCATTTGAAGCTATCCTTATCCTACATTTTAGTTTTCTTTTAAATATTGATAAATATTCTTGCAAGGTTTGTTCTCTATATACAGTTAGTATAGTAAATTGATACTTTTTTGGAAATCACAGTAGAGAATAGTAAGGATTTAGGTGAAAACAAGTATTTAGAATGATGTTTTTCTATACTTCCCAGAAATTTAGACATTTTATCAAGTCTAAATTTCACAAAAGAGATTTCAATTTTGAGATAGGGCAATCTAAAATCTAGCCACTACATGCTATATGAGATATCAACGATAGTTACAAATATCATGTAAAATTTTTTTGGGGTCTTGTAGGCCTGAAATTTCTTGATTATGTCAAAAGTTGCATGCACCTATAAATCTCATGGCTCTCTACACTTAGATGCAAGTTATGGAAAACACATAAAAATTGAAGGAACTCAAGCTATTTGTAAGTTCCAAGCCATCCAAGCTGCTAACACTATAGGTAAGTTATAGAACAAACATGGAAGTAACTAAGACTTTCAGTTTTCTTAATAAATTGTGTAAATAATATTTCAGACACTCTGTTATATGGAAAAATGAAACCTTTTAATTTGGGTGTGGGTTTTTCTTTTTTCACTGCAAGAAGCTGGAGGGATTTTATTGGTTTCAACATGTCTTCCATAGAGGCTTGGTGCTACATTTAGCCGAGTGGAAAGAGTAAATTTATTCTAGGATGAAACTTGTCTGTAGATGAGCAAGAGCCCCTTCAACTAGGAAATTTAAGGGGGTGGTGTTAGTGGATTATGTCCAAGAGCCTTCTTATGTATTGATATATCCATTAGAATTGTTGGAGCATATTGAAAACTAAAGTTAGGGTTTCAACCCATAGAAATTTAAGGAATTAGTGTTTTGAGATAAAACCTAGGCTAGGTAAGATAAGATAATTTTATTTTCTAATGAGTGTCAAAAAATAGGTCAGAGGAACCACTAGGTGTTTTAGACTCAACACACAAGTGGAATTGTGAATGTAGCTCTTAAAAAGAAGATTTTACATTAGTAAATACAAGGTCTAAACATTAAAGCATATCATTTAGTGGTGAAATAGAAAGATGGGAATAAAAAGAAAAAAATTATTCTAAATCCCATTCTCATAACTACACCTTGAGTCTTAGGTTAGCTTAGTAACCACCTCTAGTTAAGTAGGGGAGTGTCCTTCAAATGGTATCAAAGCTAATGATTCAACACTTGGGCCTAATGGGATCTATCATGAAAAGGAATGAAAGAGATTTCATTATACTATCAGTTTTGCATGTGACCAATAACATTATAAAACTATAGATGCATCAAATATGAAAAATATTTGGTGGAGGGAACATTTGAATTTATGTGTTAACCATTTAAATGGAAATATATAGAACTCCCATTTCTTTTTAGGATATTGTGTACCTAAACAAATATCTATAGTTGTGATCATTATCACATGGAGTGATGCTAATAGTATTGAGCTGTACATCTCCCTGGCCTTATACATTGACTTACTAATATAAAAAAAGACCTCAATAAAATATAGAATGAAAACAAAGAAATGAAGATATGAACATTTTGTTGCCTCTGGAAAGAAGTGACCAAGACCAATGATATATTTAATTTTCATACCCCAATTTTTCATTTATTGTTTAAGACATTGTCAGGTATGGGTGTGGATTTGTCAAGCTCTCTCATTTCCAAACATAATTTGATTTAAAAAAAAAAATTTATGTAGAGGAAAAACCCAAGTTTGGGTATAGTTTTCATTCTCAGCAAGGAAATAAACTTGTTTCTTGTAATTGGAACAAAACCCTATTTTTAAGAGAATATAATATTCTCACAAGGGAAAATGATTCAAGTTAGTGTCATAAAATTGATGTATTGTTCTACAAACTCAAAACCATTTTAAATATGAAAATAATTCCATGGAGGAGTAGCCATATGTTTCTTAGCATACCTTTTAGGTCATTTCCTTCATAGTATAAACTCCATGTCCAAAAAAATTAGACACAAATTCAATGTTGTCAGAGAACTCTTGTAGATTGGGTGTTGAGTGTTTCCTAATTTTGTTGTTGTGATGGTAGTTGATATGAGAAATCCATTTATATGAATGTAAGTAATTATAGACAAGTTAGTTCTTCAAATTATGGATTGAAAGAAAAAGCCTGATAGGAAGAATGAGGACTAGAAATTGTATATAGTGGAATGCAATGTGACAAAATTCACATATACAATGTGATGGGAATGGTTCATTAATTATGAATAGATTAACACTTGTTGTTTGAAAAAAAAATTAATGTGTAAAATTGATAGAATTTTGTTTGTAACATATGAATATTAGCAGTAACTGTTTTGGGATTTACTAGATTTTATGCACTACACAATTGCTATATATTGCACTGATATCCAAGGAAGAACCCTGAATATGGTTCCATAGTTCTTTCTTGAAATTAGAAAAGTAGAATTTTCTGTACATTATAATATTTACATTCAAACTTACATCAAATTTTGAAAGAAAGCATCTAGGGGTTATAATTAACTTTGATTATGAATAAGTACAGCCTTGATTACATAATTAGATGTGATGATGCTTTCATCACGATAAAATTTAATCGAAACTTACGATGACATGTATCAATTTTAGGCACTGGTATAACTACTTGCATGATTTGTGCATAACCTTGTTAGTGCATTAACATTACTGGACAAGTGGTGTGCCTTGACATGCTTAGAATAGGTATGCATGTGAACAATTACATGGTATGAGGGGTTATGTAGATTCCCATGTTGATTGGAATTCATATTGTGTAGATATGTTTATGTATATGTGTATGTGCTACATCATTGGATGGGGGAATTCCAAGGTTTGTTTTGCTACAGGTATACTATTTGAGAGCTTAATAGCTGTAAAATTCTTGGTGGTAGGACAAGTTATAGCACTACGATCATAGATTGTATACTAATTACTTACAGATGAAATTAAAATTAAAGGATTTTGTGCTAACTCGAGATTTCCTGTAGGTCTTTTGATGAAATCTCTTTATGAATGTGAAAATTTAAGATAGATGCATGCTAATATACCATGTGGTGTCATAAATAACTTTATGAGATTATAGGTACCATGATCGAAGGCCAAACCTTTCAAAATAATTTTAAAAAGCTCAACTAAATGGTAAATGCGGTATCGGTAAAGAGGTTGATTTTGATCATAGATTGAATTCTAATAATTGCAAATGAAAGATAATAGATATGACCATTTTGCATATGTGTCCCTAGATTTGAAGAAAATTTACATTTATTTTATTTTTGGTTTGCGATGTATATATATAGCTACTAACAATCCTATGGATGCATGAACAAATACAAGGAAACAAATTGAGTTTACTTGCACAAGGGAAGACCTAGTGAAAAATATAGGGAAAGGAAGTTGATTTTGTTGCACACATGTATGCATGGAATGATGGTGGAGAGTGCCATGAATGTTAGCCTCAAGACACTTAGTCAAGTTTTGGGACTATTTTACATGATGATTTATGTACTATGTTTTTTAACTTTAATTGTGTGATTTGATTTATGGTTATGCATGGCTATTATGTTTTTGTGTGTGATTTTCCTGCATGATTGTTATTATAGACTTTATTTTATTTTGCGATGTTGCATTTTATTTTATCTATCGCACTTATTGTTGATTTTATAATTTTCCCTTGGTGTAAATACTTTGGGTCCTTGGGGAAAGATGGTTGGGTGGTAGGAAAGCCACAATTTTTTCAGGAAGAGGTAACATATGATTTTCATGGATAAGAACATGTTGAGGAAAAAAAACATGCAACACCATGAGGAAAATTGGCATGAACATGGTAACATGCATATAAGAAACATAAAAGGTAATTGGAATGGGATATGACAACCGAGTAGGTTGGTTTATTCCATAGAAATGATGGATAACAAAATGGTAAAAGGGAATTTCTTAAACCTAATTTTATTTGCACATGTGCTTGTATATTGTATACATGATTATGCTTATATGAAAATTCCATGTTGAATGACATGTTTTTTCAAGAGTCATTATTGTGGAATAATGATGCATTATAGTCATTAATGAAAATATGGATGCACATGGTATAATGAGGAAAATCAACGCAGGTGGAGCAAGTGCTTTGGACTCCTGTTGTGTATCAGGTGGATCTCAAACATAGTTGTGGATTCCTGTATTGATTGAGGGTGGAAATTAAAGGCTCTAGATGCCCTTGTCCTTTAGTTATATGTGGATGAGTCATACAAGTGTAAATGTGTGTGTGTGCATTGTACTGTGTCATATGTGCATTTGTGTTATGTGTATGTGGCATCATGTTATGTGTATGTGGTATGGTGCACCCATATGTGTGTGTTACTTATCTCATCCCATGTTCTATGTATGGTGTCAGGGTGGAGATGGGATGGTATTTGGATTCTTAATGCATCTGTTGACATAAGGCTACCTGGTTTGGTAGTGGCCATAATCGCAAATGATATTATATATATGATCATCATTGGGTGGAGGTATAAACCTATATATTCCCTTGATGATTTAGGGTGAATGTGAGCCTATGGATTCCCTTGTTTCTATGGCAACCGATCCAACATTACTGTGGGGTGGGTGTTTGGGTAGTTAGCTTGGAGGGTACCCGGAGCCTTAGAGAAACATTGCTATGATACAACATGATTGTGGGGTGGATACAACCGGAATGGTGCCTGGAGCTTTGAAGTAACATGACTATTGAGTTCATACCTTGAAAAATATTATGGGGGGTACCTAAAGTCTTCAAGAAACCACTTTGGATTGACACTTTGGCTGTGGAGGAAATGTTATCGCCTCGGTGCTTTCCAGGGTTGGAAATTGACCCCATGTGTGTACGAGAAAAGAAGAAGCCATCAAATAAAGATAATTACCAATGATTTATTGATATTGTGATTTTTTAAATTATGAGAATTATTTATGATAACTTGGATTTTTGTGCTAACCTAATGATATTCTCTAGTTTATGATGATTTTATTTATGTACTAACCTAGTTGTTGTAGGAATTATGGAAAATCCCAAATTCACTACTAGAATAGACTGTTAATAAGGTATAATTTACATTCATTAAATTTTTATTTATGATGAGTCTCATGGGATCTGGATTTATATGATGCAGGAATAGACATGAGATTGCTTACTTCAGATGAACAAAGCTGACTACAAGATGGAACAAAAACATCGTGCAAAGTGAAATATTTTAGGCGCATGGCCATTGTGGGACACTTGCACCAATGGTGCCACTGATTCCCAAAAATAATTCTATGACTGATATGATAGTTTTTAGGAAGGGATATGCCTTTGTTTTGAGGCCCTTTCGATGTAAGGATGCCTTCCCAAAAATTGATTGCTCGAGGGACTCGAAAGCATACAAGGGGATGACTGAACTTGGAAGGTGAGTAACTCCACATAAGGTGGGTTACTAGATAGTTCGAGGGACTAAGAAGCAGAGAAGGGAAAGGTTGGAAAATAAATCGATTTTTTTTCATGAACATAGCTGACCAAAATTAGGAGAACATTAGGGATGTGCCTGGAAACAATGAGTCAGGAATTGTTCACTAAAGTAACAAGGAGTGCATGGTAGCAACGAAAAACATTAGAGGCATGCAACAGTCCATAGGAAGAGAACAATTTAGGTTGGATTAAATATATAGAGCACCTAAAAGCTACAAAAAACAGTCATTGGAAAATGAAAAAGTTTATATAGTAATGATTGATGAGTGGTTGTGTGAGCTACTAAATTATATTGTAAAAGATGAAATGAGTTTTACATATAAAGATCCATATCGTTTGTGTTTAGCCATATGGTAATTGAACATCGAGGATGGTTTTTCCCCAAGGGGGAGGGGTTTGTAATAGCTTGGTTAAATCTCCCACTTAATTTAAACATTGTAAATTGGTTGAGTTAGGGACACAGGTTCCATGGTTGAGGAGGAATTTTCTTGGGTACAAATGGCAAGAAAGGGGCAGGTGGCATCATGGGGATTAGCTTGCAAGAATTGGCAGACAAACACAAAATTAATTAGTGAATGACACTGATAAAAAAAAAAAAAGATAGATAGGATGGACAGTCATTAGGGGAATTTTGACGTCTAAAATGTGCCTCCTAAGAAAAATGTACAACAAAAATAAACTTTATAAGAACCAATAGGATTCAAGATGATTATGTCAACAATGGGGGATGATTCACCATTTTTTAAGTAAAAGGGTAAAAATATTAAAAAATAATAAAATAATAAAACTACTTTTTCAACTTATCTCCCAAATTTTTTACTCAAATTTCAAGTGGGATTACTCGTTGGATGCATAATTTAATTCCTCATCCAAGGAGTACCCATGTTTCATACTTTTGATGGACCCTACTGCGTGGAAAATGAGAAATACATGAAAAAACGTGATTGGAATCATGTTTTTAATGTATTTCTCATTTTTTGTGTAGTAGAGTCCATCAAAATTATGCAACATGGATACTCATTGGATGAGGATTTAAATTTCACATCCAACAAGTACTCCCACTCGAAATTTGAGTAAAAACGTTTGGATATAAGTTGAAAATACGAGTTGAAAAAGTAGTTTTTTTTTCTTTTTTCCCTCTAAAATTTGATGATGTGATCAAATCTTATTTTATTATTTCCACTATTATTTTATAATTTCCTTAGGAGGCCCATTTTAGACCTCAAAATTCCCCTAATGTGGGTAATAGTTTATTGGCTCACTAGTTTTGAGCCAAAATGTCAAACCAATAGAAAAAGGAAAAATTCAATAGGCTGAATTGAAGGAGGGAATGCTAGTCGAGATATATGGGGAATGAAATTCTCACTAGTAGGGGAGAGAGGGATTAAAACGATGTAGAGAACATTATGTTTTCTAAAGTATTGCAAGAGAAGATACACAGGAGAAGGGAGTGGTTTCTATGATTTATGGTTCAATTGAAATAATCATTTTTAGCCCTTGGAGTAGTCCCCTCATACCTTAGAATATGGCTCGAGGGTGACTGGGAAAAACCATACTATGACCGTAGTCTAAGGTTGGGTGGAGAAGCTTAGTACCAAAGTTAGTTTCCCAGCGTGGTATCAATATGAGAATCAACCACCATTACTGATTTTATGATATGCTTCTTGAAATCACTACTATTTATCTCAATATTTTCTTTAATGAAGTAAATATAGAGTTTGAGTTTACAACACTCGATATTGTGCATTGCGATATCAATGATTGACACATATCAAGGAATTGCATTCATATAGTTCCATTTTTTTAGCCAATGTTAGGTCCCTATATTACTAGTATAGTCCCTTATTGTTGTTAGTGTAACCCCCTTATTGTTATTATTGTACCCCTGTAACCCCCATATTGGTATTATTGTGCCCTTAAATTATTATTGTTAGGTTGGCTAGGATTACATTGTGGCCCCACTAGGATTACATTATGGCCCCATGGACTCCTATATATAGAAAGGAGGTTTTGTAATTTGTATCATCGAAGAATTGTTAATTAATGTAATGTATTGGAGGTTTCCCCCTCAAAGTGGCTTATTTATAAGGCGTTGATATCTCTTTTCTTCTATTTTTGGAGCTGGTTTCACAACATTTGGTATCAGAGATTTCGATTCTAGGGTTTTTCTGCTCCAAACAAGTCATCGTGGAATTTTCTTTATAATTTTTTTTCTACGAAGTTTCAAAAGCTAAAATTTTTAGGGTGCGAAGAAGAAATCTTGAGGAACATCGTCAAAAAATTTCAGAGCTTGGTTTGTAATATTTTCGGAGATATGATCTGTGGAAGTTAGGTGTTTTTGTAGGCTCCTCAATTTAATATAAACAGGTCATCGTGGAATTTGCACTATAACTTTTTTTCTACGAAGGTTCAAAATCGGAAATTTTTAGGGCGCGAAGCTGAAATATTGAGGAAACGCGTCGAAAAATTTCAGAGCCTGGTTCACAATATTTTAGGAGATATGATCTTTGGAAGGTAGTGCTTTTTCAGGCTCCTGAATTTCATCTGAAAAAGGTGATCGTGGGAAAATATTCATAACTCTCTCTCTGAGCATTGGATTGGAGTGTCGTAAAAAGTGGTCGCAAGTACATGGACTGTAGTTTCTTTTCTATCAATTTTATAGCTAAAAGACGAAACAGTGAGATGTGGAAAGTCGTACAAGTTTGCTCTACTGAACTAGTCCATAATTAGGTCATTGTGGGAGATTGGACATAACTTTGCCTTGGAGAATCCAAATCAAGTCAGACCTATGGCATTCGATATATAATTTAGAAGGCTACCTCAGTGCCCAATTTTAGATATTGAAGAGCCGCAATCACAAAGATAATCCAATTTCAATATCAAGCTCCTCAAAAGCAAGAAAAAGGTGTGTATTTTTTTTACGAATTGCATAAGTCTTTTTTGAAGAATCAATTTGAATTGATTCCAAGGGCATATTGTAGAATATATATCAGTATTGGTTTCAAAAAAATTCCCCGTAAAAATAATTCAACACCCATTAAGCCTTCAGAAGGCTCTACTATGACTCATGAAGATGAAGAATTGCAACATGATCTATCAAAATTACAAGAGCAAGTGCACCAAATTTCACTCTCGTAAAGAGCAACAAAAAATGAAATGGATGTTTTGAAGAAAGGCATGCGAGCGAAGATGGATGGTTTGAAGAAAGGTTTGGAATCTAAGATAGATGGCATGGAATCTAATATGGATGACATGGAATTTAAGATCGATGAAAAAATTAAAGACAACATGGAAAACATGAAGAATGATCTAAAAGTAGACATGGAAGGTTTGACAAAGTTGATACAAGAAATGTTTCCTAATGGTGAAAATATAGTAGAGGAAATTCATGATGAGAACAAAATAAATGTTAATTGTGACTTCATAAACTCTAATGTTAGTAGGAAGAACCATCATATTCCAAAAATGGATATGAGGAATTTTGATGGAAAGCATCCTGTAACATGGAAACTACAAATGGAGAAATATTTTGATCTCCATAATGTGCAAAACACACAAAAGGTACGCATTGCAACTGTACATTTAGAACAAAATACATTTGTATGGTATCGATGGATTTGCTCCCGTAAAAAAATTGTCACTTGGTCAATTTTTACAGAGGAAATGATAGCACATTATCAGGATACAAAGAGCAACACCTTCTTTAGCCAATTGATAAACCTCAAACAAAAGGGTTTAGTGGGGGAGCACATTGAGGACTTCCAAAAATTGAATATAAGGGTAACTGATATTCCAGAGGAACACAGGATTGATCTCTTCATAGGTACTTTAAAGGATAACATCCAACATGAATTTTGCGTTTTGGAACCTGATTCATTGGAGAAGGCATTCTGGTTGGCAAGAAAAATTGAATGTAAAATTATGGCGACAAGGAAGCCTACCACTCACTTCTATAAATAAGGAAGTGTTGCTACGCGTAGATTTCCACAACCTACAAGGTTGACACCACAAAAATTTGAAGAAAAAAGAGAAAAAGGGATTTTATACAGTTGTGATAGTAAATACACTAAAGGTCATAAGTGTGCTGAGAAGAAATTATTTTACATAGATTGTGAAGAGGAAGAATAAAATGAACAAGAAGAGGATATACACCAGGAACCAGCCCTAGAAGAGGAAGAAATGAGTCCGACCATATCGTGTAATGCATTGGAAGGAATTACCACTCCTCAAACTCTCAAGATAGAATGACATATCAAGAAGAAAAAGGTAATAGTGTTGATTGATTCAGGTAGCACCCATAATTTTATTCATTGTAAGGTAGCCAAGGAACTGAATTGTTTCCTATACCCAGCACATGTCAAGTGATGGTTGCAAATGGAGGAACTATAAATTTCTCTCGAAAATGCCATAATATCAAGCTAACCATGGGGGAATATGTATTGAATAGTCCAATGCTTTCCATTCCTATGGGAGGTGCTGATGTTGTACTAGGAGTACAATGGTTACAATCTTTGGGGACGGTAGCTTTTAATTTTCAAGAACTTTTCTTGAAATTTTTTTTAGAAGGAAAGGAAGTTGAATTACGGGGTATTGCAGGGAATATAGGAAAGATAATAATCTCTAATGTCATGAAAAAGCTTGTAAAGAAAGAACAACGAGTCGTAATTGCACAATTATGCTCACTAGAAGTTCCAACATCAAAATCATCTATTTCTGCAGATCTCCAACAAGTCTTGGACAATCATTCCAAGGTGTTTGAAACTTCCAAAGGACTTCCACCTATTCATGATCATGATCATGCTATTCATTTGATTCCAGGAAGTGTTCCTCCAAACATCAGGCCTTATAGATATCCTTATGTCCAAAAGAGCGAAATTGAACATATGATTGCAGAAATGTTAGAGGTAGGTATAATTCAACCTAGTCAAATTTCTTTCTCTGCTCCTGTAGTATTGGTACACAAGAAGGATGGATCATGGCGAATGTGTCCAGATTATAGGGAGCTCAATAAGCTCACCATTAAAGACAAATTTCCCATTCCTGTGATTGATGAATTATTGGATGAATTATATGGAGCAATTTATTTTACCAAGTTGGATCTTCGTTCAGGATATCATCAAATTAGAATGAAGACTGAAGATATTCCAAAAACAACATTTTGAACTCATGAGGGTAATTATGAATTTTTGGTCATGCCTTTTGGCCTTACCAATGCAGCTTCTACATTTCAAGGGTTGATGAATTCCATTTTCAAACCCTTCCTTAGAAAATTTGTGCTAGTATTTTTTGATGATATACTAATCTATAGCAGGTCTTGGAAGAATTATGTTGAACATGTTGATAGGGTGCTCAAACTATTGCAGGAGAAACAATTATATGAAAAAACATCCAAATGTTTCTTTGGAGTACAAGAGGTGGAATATAAGGGTCACATTGTATCTCACGAGGGTGTTAAGGTAGACCTTAACAAAATTAAAGCCATTAAGGAATGGAAATTCCCCACAACCATAAAGCAGTTGCGAGGATTTCTCGGGTTAACAGGGTATTCTCACAAGTTTGTTAAGAATTATGGGAGAATAGCAGCACCTCTAACAACATTATTGAAGAAAGATGCATTTTCATGGACTCCTAAAGAAACTAAGGCCTTTGAACATCTTAAAGAGGCAATGTGCCTAGCACCGGTCTTAGCTACGCCAGACTTCACAAAAACCTTTATTGTGGAATGTGATGCCTCAGGAAATGGAATTGGTGCAGTTTTAATGCAGGAAGGAAGACCCATTGCTTTTGAAATTTGTCCAATCAAAGGAAAGTATTTACAGAAACCTATTTATGAGAAGGAAATGTTAGCAATACTGCATGCACTAAAGAAATGGCGAACTTACCTAATTGGAAGACACTTCAAGGTAAAAACTAATCATGATAGTCTTAAACACTTTTTGGAACAAAGACTATCTTCAGAAGAGCAGAAAAAATGGGTCACAAAGATGTTGGGTTATGACTTTGAAATAATCTACAAAAAAGGAAAGCTTAATGTTGTTGCAGATGCACTCTCAAGAAAGAATGAAGAGGTGGAAGGATTGCTTTGTGCCATTTCTATTATCCAACCAGATTCGATAACCGAAGCAAGAGATGAATGGAAGAAGGACAAAGATGTATGGACACTCATTCAAAAGTTACAGCAAGATCCTAGTAAATCTGATACATTTAGTTGGAAAATTGATTCTTTATGGTACAAAGATCACTTATATCTTTGTAAGAATTCCCAACTAAAACAAAATATTCTTTTGGAATTGCACACTTCTCCTTTAGGAGGACACTCAGGATTTTTAAAAACTTACCACAGGGTGAAGAAAGAATTTTTTGGGGATGGCCTTAAATCTAATATTCAAAATTTTGTGGCGGAATGTTTGGTTTTCCAGCAGAATAAAGTGGAAACAATTAAGACCCCGGGACTTCTACAACCTTTATCCATTCCAAGTCAACGTTGGGAGGAGATTTCAATGGATTTTATCACAGGTTTACCTAAGTCCAAAGGAAAGAGTCTCATCATGGTGGTAGTTGATAGACTTACCAAGTATGCACACTTTTGTGCATTATCTCATCCATTTAAATAAAGTACAGTTGCTACTACATTTATGGACACAATTCAAAATCTACATGGAAACCCAAGGGTTATTGTGAGTGACAGAGATCCCATTTTTACTGGAAATTTTTGGTCGGAGTTATTTTCTTGTTTGGGTACTCAATTAGCTCATAGCTCATCTTATCATCCTCAATCTGATGGTCAAACTGAGATAGTAAATAAATGTTTGGAAGGATATCTTCGTTGTTTTGTATCCGATAAACAAACACAATGGGTCAAGTGGTTACCTCTTGCTGAATGGTGGTATAACACTTCCTTCCATACTGCAGCAAAAATGACCCCATTTATGGCACTTTATGGATATCATCCACTATCCATCACATCATCTTTAAGAGAAAATTCGAAGGTTCAAGCAGTGGAAGATCACATCGAGCATCAGCAAGAAGTTCTCCAACTCTTAAAGGATAACCCGAATTTGGCACAAAATCGAATGAAACAACAGGCAGATCAACATCGCAGCGAGAGAAGTTTTGATGTAGGAGATTGGGTATTTTTACGGCTACAACCATACAAACAAATGTCCCTCAAGCAAGCGAAGAAGGATAATAAATTATCGCCAAAGTACTATGGTCCTTACAAGGTGTTGCAAAAGATTGGTACTATGGCATACAAATTGGAGCTTCCTGCTTCTTCACGAGTGCATCCATTTTTCCATGTTTCATGCTTAAAGAAGGTTATAGGTGAAAATCTTCCAGTTCAAACAATATTTCCAGAACTTGATGAGGAAGGAAAAATCATATTGGAACCTGAAGCGGTCACGGAAACAAGAACTCTATAGCTACGAAATCGATCAATTTTAGAGTATCTCATCAAGTGGAAGAACTTACCCACCGAAGATTCTACATGGGAGGATGAGAATTTTATACAGAAGCACCCAGAGCTACTCAAGCGTTGAGGACAACACTTTTTTGAAGGAGAGGGGCATGTTAGGTCCCTATATTACTAGTATAGTCCTTTATTGTTGTTAGTGTAACCCCCTTATTGTTATTATTGTACCCCTGTAACCCCCATATTGTTATTATTGTGCCCTTAAATTATTATTGTTAGGTCGGCTAGGATTACATTGTGGCCCCACTAGGATTACATTATGGCCCCATGGACTCCTATATATAGAAAGGAGGTTTTGTAATTTGTATCATCGAAGAATTGTTCATTCATGTAATGTATTGGAGGTTGCCCCCTTGAAGTGGCTTATTTCTAAGGCATTGATATCTCTTTTCTTCTATTTTTGGAGCTAGTTTCACAACAACCAAAGTCCAATTGGAAGATCTAGAAAGGAGACTATATCTTCCTCTTCTGGGGTTATTTCGTTATCCTATAATATGCATAGGAAGAAGGAATGTTTAACATTAACTATTTTCCTTAGAGACAATGCAACATATGCAATAGGAATGCAAATATTGTCAGGTTTACAGGATTCATAAAGTGACAATGTATTTCAAGTGAAACCAATATTTCTTAATACGTCTGGTCTGAGGATTCCATATTAAATTTTAAACGAGCAGTGGAAATCACTAAAATTAGACATTTTTAGAGATTCTTAAGCTGCAAGAGAATCCTCTCCTTCAATATAGACCTTATTTTCATATAAATAAACTGACACTATAGAGATCAATAGAATCAAATTGGTTGCAGTACATGTCCTTTCATGATGGGAAAGGACATTGTCTCAATCTAGACCTTAGGTCTCTAAATGATGAACATGTATGCATTAGGAATTCAAGATAATCTAACTCAAGCCCCTTATATTTAGATATATGTTAATGTATAACTATATGCTTTTCTATATTTCATTGGTTCTGAACTGGTGGGTTTGGTTATTATATTTAATTTTAGCATGCGTTGGATATATATCATTTTATGTCTTCAATTTTTATGATTAAGATAATCATTAATTAAAATTGGGTGACCACCGTTGATGGCGACACATTTTCTGAATCTGACACAAGTGCATTTAAATGGTTGTATACACAATAACACAAGTTTCAAGTTATATGAATCTATTTCTGTAACTGTAAATCTGCTTGCAACAGAGGGGGAATGCCATAATTATCTTAGTAGAGTTTTGAGGTGGTGGTTGAAGCAGAGCCTTGCTTACCTAGATTTTTCATTGAGGAGCCTTGGTACTTGTTTGATTGCCAAGAGTCTACAAACATCATATCTAGTATTCTCCAAATTATTCAAGAAAATAGAGCCACTCAACTATTCTACAATAATCTCTATGGTAAGATATTATGGAAGAATTTTAGTGTTTATCATAGAGGTGTTAGGTTTTGACCATGTGATTCCCAGGGTTAAAAAATTAGTCATCATAGGAATTTCACCTTTAAGGTGATTCCCATCATAGAATTTTAAGTCATCGGTGATTCCAACAAGATCTTTCATGTTTTGAATGTTACCCATCATTAACATAGTGTATTGGTAATTCCTATGACGGGTTTTGAATCACAACCATATCATTTTTTGTGTTTGAAGAATATCTATTGTTATCACCTAAAAAGTGATCAACTAGCCATTTTCCACTAGGATGATCAAAATATGCCATGTAGTATGGGTTTTATATAATAAAACCCACTTTCACCTTAGGAAATAATTTAGTGAACCATTTTTCATAATTTTTTTATGAAAATAACCCAAAAGGATCAAGGTGGATATCGGTGGCCACCCACCTATTCCATTTGGACCTGCACCATGAATTCTTGCAGCTTTTCACATTTAGCACAACTTACTATTTTTAGCAGGTTTTCAGGTCCTGCACTCTCGAAGAAGTTTTGGGGGCTTAATGATCTAGGTGGATATTGGTGGCCAGCCAAATATTCTATTTGAACCCCCACCATTAGTTCTTTCAGTTTTTAAGTTGCAACACAACTTACTATTTTTAGCATTTTTTTGGGTCCTAAATTTCCGGAGCCGTTTTGAGGCCCTAAACGACGTCTTTTGGGAAAACCAAGAGCAACATGGGTCCATTGACTAATGTTTCTCACATCAAAAGTTGTAATCCTCAGATAGACCTTTCTAAAGAGGTATGATACATGTCAAACGAAGATCATATGCCAAAGTTACGTCCCCGGGAAGTTGAAACACCAACTTACCCAAACGGGGCCCATAGTTTTGGCACTTCGTCTCCCAGGGTTAGGTTTTTGGATGTTTAGACTTATCCATTGTTTCTAAATAATAAATAGGTCCTCGAGCCTCATTTTAAGATAGTTTAGAGGTCTGTAGCCACCACATCTCTTCTCATAGATATGCTACCAGCACCCTAGCTATTTTTATTTCCATTATGTCTGTAAGCATATTTCAGTCATTATTTTATTAATAAAATGAAGCATTATTTTCGCTGCATCTCTGTATCTATGGCTATATGTGTATTATGTTGTGTTCCTATGTAAATCTGGATTAGTGGTATCAGAGCATTCTGCTCTTTCTCTGTTTTTCTTTGCATGTCCCCAACGCGGTCAGGGTATAAGGGGTTAGGGCTTGATCTGGTTGAACCCTTGCAAGATCAGCCTCGAAGACCCCGACGACCTCCCATGGTAGAAGAAAATAAAGAAGAGAGAGAAGGAGATCTTATCAAAATATTGCTCGAGGAGACCCTCGAGAAACAAAGGAAAATGATGATGGATAACTTTGCACAGATCCTTCAACGACAGCCCACCTATGATGCATCTACATCCAAAAACCGCTCTAGAGGCACCACTCCCTTCAAGGTACAGGTAAACTTTGAAATTCATGTATTTGAAGGACAAATAGATGCAGACACCATAGATAGATTGTTGAATTTTCTGGAACGATATTTCTCGTTCCATGATTTCTCTGACCGAGAAAATATTATTTTTTCACTCCTCAAAGACGCTCCCCATGTCAAATATTGGTGGGAAACCTACTGTGAGCAAGAGGAAAAATGGAAACCCTCTAAATTATCAGCCACACCCACTTGGAATTTGTTCTGAGACGGAATCAAGGAACAATATTACCTCGTGGGGAGCTATGAGGAAAAATACATCGAATGGACCACGCTGCATCAGCAAAGGGATCAAGATGCGCACGAACTGATGAATTTGTTCCATACCCTATGCACAAAGTTGGGTATTAAATATTCATTTATACATTTGGTGCTCAAGTGCCACAACTATCTTCACAAACACATTTAGAAGGAAATGGATTTCCTCGACATTACATTGCTTGGCACGACATATCTCTATGCCGCCAAGATCGAGAAAAAATTTAAGCAGAAGAAGTGAGACTTTGGATTTGCGAATCCGAAGACAGGGAAAGGTGCCCACGAACCACAGAAAAATGGGAAAGGCCAAAGCGGGGCAACTTAGAACAACACCACAAATCCAAAGAAGGGCGCGAGGAAGTTGTGTGAATTTCATAATAGCCCCACTCATAACACAAACGAGTTTCGGGCCAAACAGTCATTGGTGGTCGAGCTAAAGGCACCCGAATCAGATGCATTTTTTGATCCTAAATTAGAACCAGACAAAGGTAATGACAAAGGGAAGAAAATAATTGATGCAGATCCCAGTGCCATTTTTTCCACCACTAAGATCCAGAGGGAGGATCCCGAGGATCCAGAGGAGGGGGAAGCACCTCTTCCATTCAAAGATGTGGGTGAAGGGTTCTCCACTGCAATTCCTTATCGATAGTGGAAGCTAAAAGAACCTCATTTCAGCAGAGGTCATGAAGTGGCTCGGCCTACTAGCCATATCACATCGGCAACCGTAGACCATTGGGTGCCTTCACCCAAGGAGAGATATTTGCATCCGCCGACAGTACTGCCTTCCGTACAACATCAAGCCATTCACGGATGAGGTATTATGTGGTGTTGCTCCTCTTGATGTAGCTGATGTATTATTGGGCCAACCATACTTGTGGAGGCGACATGTCGTGTATGTGTCTAGGCCTCATGCTGGTATTATTACTTTGGGAAATAAATTGTACAAGATACCGAAGGTAGTACTACCTCCTGTCATCTCTTTTACTACTCCAAAACAATGCAATTAGATTGTTTCCCAAGCTAGGAAATTTATTTTCCTTACAACTTTCTCACAAGGAAAGAAGAATATTGTGGCCACAACCTCGAAACAAGGCTCTCCTGCATAGCTACAGCAGATGGACAAAGCCATGGAGGAATACAAGGACATTTTCTCCTCACTCAAAGAGGTTCCTCTACACTATCAAGAAAATCACTCCCTTGATTCGACCCTCGACGCACCGCCGCTTGATGTTGCCATACCTCCTGAAACTACACATAGAGAATCCACACATGTACTATCTAAGGCTGATAAAGAAACCAAAATTACTAAACACATCCAACATGTCTGCTCGCAGGTCCATAACATCTTCGAAAAATATAATAACCAGCTCAATAGAATTTTCCTCATCTCATGGAGGATCTCAACACAATGGGGAGCATTGCTTCCTAAGGAGGGAGGAATGATCTAGGTGGATATCGGTGGCCACCCACCTATTCCATTTGGACCTGCACCGTCAATTCTTGTAGCTTTTCACATTCAGCACAACTTACTATTTTTAGCAAGTTTTCAGGTTCTGCACTCCCGGAGCCATTTTGGGGGCTTAATGATCCAGATGGATATTGGTGTCCACCCACCTATTGCATTTGAACCCCCACCATCAGTTATTTCAGTTTTTAAGTTGCAACACAACTTACTATTTTAGTAGTTTTTCGGATCCTGAATTTCCGAGCCGTTTTGAGACCCTAAATGACGTCTTTTGGGAAAAATGGGAGCAACATGGGTCCAAGGACTGATGTTGCTCACATTGAAAGTTGTAATCCTCAGATAGATATTTCTAACGAGGTATGATACACATCAAACGGAGATCGTATGCCGAAGTTACGTCCCCGGGAAGTTGAAACACCAATTTACCCAAACGGGGCCGATAGTTTTGGCACTTCATCTCCTAGGTTAGGTTTTTGGACGTTTATAGTTCTCCATTTTTTCTCAATAATAAATAGGCCCTCGAGCCTCATTGTAAGACAGTTCAGAGGTCTGTAGCCGCCACATTTCTTCTCAGAGATACGCTACCAGAACCCTAGCTATTTTTATTTTCATTATGTCTATAAGCATATTTCAGTCATTCTTTTATTAATAAAATGAAGCATTATTTCTGTTGCATCTCTGTATCTATGTCTATATGTGTATTTTGTTGCGTTCCTAAAAAGTGATCAACTAGCCATTTTCCACTAGGATGATCAAAATATGCCATGTAGTATGGGTTTTATACATTAAAACCCACTTTCACCTTAGGAAATAATTTAGTGAACCATTTTCCTAATTTATTTATGAAAATAACCCAAAAACTCATAGGAATGATTAAATAAATCACTATTTATTTTGTATTCCTTTGAAATAATTGTTAAATACTTGTTTATTTATTATGTCTAATCACATTACCGAGGAATAATTAAATAAATGATTATTTATTTATTATTCCTTAATAACCACATATTCCTCCCTTGAAATAATTATTAAAGGATTATTTAGTAATTATTTGTAACTCACCTTGATCATATCTTCTTAAAGTAATTAATAATTATTTTTTATTTATTAATTACTTGAATTATTTTTCTTAATTAACTCAAATAATGATTATTTTCTGAGTTAGTTCACTAAATAAATATTTTAAACCATTTCATTAGCTTTTTCCTCTCTTAAATATAATAAAATACTCCTAATGACCAGATCTTGATTCAGTCTAATTATATTTTATTATTTGACTAGATATAGATCTATCCTAACATTTTATTATAAATAGAGAGGTTTTCCCCTCACTCTCTACACATGATCATAATCATCGTCATCACTCTATTCTCATTATTCACGAGCTCTCCATATTGATTTAAACCATCATTGTCCATTTTCCCATTGCATCCAAGAAGAAAGAGAAGAAGCATCCACAAGAAGCATAAGTAATCAAAAGGACCCATCCCTCAAAGGAGGACATTATAGATCCATGTCTATGTTCTACTCCACTAGGTTTTTTCTTCAATAATAGAAATCAAATTATTTCCATTGGGTTTATTATCATTTTTGGTGGCATAAGTTTTTGGGTATTTGCAATATTTTTTGTAGGGTTTTCTAACATTACTTGTGCAGATATGAAATTATTTGCAGTGTTTTTCTTTCTTATTTCCATTTTTTTTAGGCAGATCATCACTAACTACATAAAAGTGGATTTTTGGCTTCTACTAATATCCGTCATAAGAATTTTGGGATTGGAGGGACACCCATCATATGATTTAATTGTTGAAATTGTTCATCATGGACATATTCCATGGTTTTGCGCAATATTTATGTCAACATTTAATAATTGGATAGTTTCCCATCATTGAAATTTCAACTTACAAGTGATGCAATTTTTTTCTTTTCTTTTATAAGGAGAAGTATTTCCTTAAAATACTTAGAGTAACTATACTTGGCTATTCCAAGGGAAAATACATCTTATTCATCCCCTACCCCATGATGTTCCTTTTGAATACCATATTCTCCTTCCTCTATAGTTGTGTGCCAATTCACAACTTATCAAAGTTCTTAGTGCATTGGTTGCTTTACTTATATTTCCATTCATCTACTCGTATCTTTCTCTGCATTGCTATTTGATTTATCTGGCATGACCCATCTATAATTCTTTGAGGGTTGATGACAATGTTGATTTGTGCATATGTGTGCAAGTATGAATGATTCTTAAGAAATTGTTGTGAGATATAGTTGTATCAAATCATAATCAAAGCACAATCTTTAGCATTAGGGTCAACTATTCACATGATATGCGCAAATTAAGGGTTCAACCAATTTCCAATTGAGGCTAAATCATAGGTATCTCTTCACATTTTTATTTGTGAGCAAGTTAGCCATTTTATGTTTTATGTTCCATCCTTGCCATTCTTCCATTCGTTATGTTAAGAATCACAATTATTGTTCACTTGAACAATGATTCTAGATATATTTTTCCTATTTCTATGGACCATGGTAATGTGTCGGGGATAAATATTTTAGGAAAGTCACATAGAGGACACAACAAAGAGGGAACATTAATGATGTACAATAGAGACAAGTCACAGAAAACTTACACAACTATATCAAGTGATATAACTTTGGAGGATGAGACTAGATGAGTAGGGATACATCTACTAATAGGGATGTCAAAATTCCCCTTTGCTTCTATGATATTTGTACTGTTCATTTATTTTTAAAGGAATTACATGATATGTATGTTATTTTTATAATAGATTAGTTGACCTTATAGATGTTTATATTATAATCTATCAAATAACCCAACTATTCATTATGATACCTCACTAAATTTTTGTATATTAGCTCTTATTCACATTGGCCACTATTTTAGCTTGTCAATCAAATCCATGATCACATTTCTTAAACCGTATAGCTTGTAAGTGGTGAATGAAAATATAAATTTAGAAAAATATAAAGAGATGGGATGATGGTATACGCTAGACAAATAGTATACAGATAAATTTATCGTAAGACAATATGACAACATCACATGAATTATTGGCCCAACCCTAGCTTAGATGTCCATGGGTTGCAGTTACTCAAGCCACAAGTTAGGTGTGTCAGTACTCACGTTACCTAAAAAAAACAAAGAAATTGAAGGTGATATTCGAGGGTAGAGATGGCTCTATGGCTTGGAAGCATTGACTTTTCGGCCCTGCGGTATCTACAAGAGTTATGTTAGCGATTTTTTTTTCTATTTCTTCATGAATGAGCAGCAGGTTCTGTCATGATGGCGAGAGATTCTGAACATAATTGACTGATGGTTTCCTTTGATTCGTTTCAGGGTTAACTACAATAGTCATATGGTTAGGTTAGCTAATGAAGTTGAGCCATAATTTTTGAATCCTTCACGACAAAGAACGACATGTGTTTTTTTTTTGAAGTTGGGTGCTGGTGAACACATTGACTACTGGTTCGATCGAGACTTTTGAGGGTTAAATGAAGTGGCTTGAGGGATTTTATATTGGCAACCCAACAGTTATTATTGTGGATGGTGGGTAGTTTTATGCTGAGATGGATGAGGATATGGTGGATTATTCTTTAGACCCATTTGGATCGGTGTCAATCTAGACAAAATATACACCTATGTAATCGAGAATGGAGCTTCTAGTGCTTGATATGATGCCAGAGCCGAAGGTTTTCTCCCAAATGTCAGTTTATAGGAAGTTTTTAGGGGCTCCTCATCTGAGGACTTTGTAGCAAGATTTTTTCCAACCAAAGGGAAAATATTTCTAGGGTTTCACCAGTATGGGAGTTTCAAGCAAAAAATATAGGACTATGTGCAACCAATTCTGGATGAGAACATGGTGCCCTCTTCGACAACACATCACTTCCTTGAGAAATGTTTAAACCCTAGTTTTTCATCATTACATATAGTAGAGGAATCTAATATAATATAAGCAATAAAGGCATCCAAGAAGATTATAAATAATGAATTGTCCGCAGTACAAAAATTGCATGAAAAGGGTTTGATTTCGAAGGATGGAGTAGAATCGTCAGGAAAATATGCAGAGGGGGTTAAGAAATCGCATGGGGGTATAGCTTCAGCTCTATCCTCGGGTATTTTTTCTGAAATATTTGTGGGTATTTCTTCGATTTTCTAGGAGGATATTAGGGTTAGTGAAGTTGAATCAAACCCTAACCCTTTTCTGGTGGCTGTGGCTGAAGGTATTCACAATAAGAAGTATAAAAAATCAAATATCACCAAGGTTAATAGCGTGGACACCTATTGATCCTTGGAGAAGGAATTAAGCTGGATGAAGTACATTAGGGGAATTTTGAGGTCTGAAATGGGCCTCCTAAGAAAAATGTACAACCAAAATAAACTTTATAAGAACCAATAGGATTCAAGATTATGTGTCAACCATGGGAGATGATTCACCATTTTTTAAGTAAAATGGTAAAGATATTAAAAAATAATAAAATAATAAAACTACTTTTTCGACTCGTATTTTCAACCGAGTGGGAGTACTCATTGGATGCAAAATTTAATTCCTCATCCAAGGAGTACCCATGTTGCATACTTTTGATGGACACTTCTATGTGAAAAGTGAGAAATAAATGAAAAAACGTGATTGCAATCACATTTTTCATGTATTTTTCATTTTTTGTGTAGCAGGGTCCACCAAAAGTATACAAAATGTGTACTCCTTGAATGAGGAATTAATTTTTTCATCCAATGAGTACCCCCACTCGAAATTTGAGTAAAACCTTTGGGAGATAAGTTGAAAATACGAGTTGAAAAAGTAGTTTTTTCTTTTTTCCCTCTAAAATTTGATGATGTCATTAAATATTATTTTATTATTTCCACTATTATTTTATAATTTCCTTAGGAGGTCCATTTTAGACCTCAAAATTTTCCTAATGATGGATACGGTGAATCGGGTGCTGGTAGGAAAAGTTCAGCGACGAAATTATTCACTGTCTCGTCTGAAAAAATGGGTTATGGAAGTTTGGGGCCACGTATTGGAGGTTCGTTCATCAATGGTCACAATGAACAACGTTTCGTTCACTCTTCATTTCAATATGGCTGAACATGCATCTTGGGTTTTTTCCAAATACTAGCACATTAAATTGACTCCCATCATGCTGAAAAGATTGTCCCCTATATTTGATCCTAAGTGAGAGAAATTAGGAGCAAGGCCGATATGGGTTAGGATGCTTGGTTTACCTCTTCTATTTTGGATGGAAGAGGTCTTCAAAAGGATTAGGGACAATTTAGGGGTCTTTCTATATTATGATAAAAAAATTTAGGATCCTGGAAAAATGGGCTTTTCCCGCATTCTGGTTCATCTTGACACCAGTGAGGGTTTGGTGGAAAGTATGACACTCTAGTGTCAGGGTCACTCTAGAAAGAAAATATTGGATTATGAGGGAGTGCCATTTTTTTTTAGGCGGTGTCACACAATGGGGTACATTTACAAGGAATGCCCCATGCTTACAAAAGCATGTTGGAGTAGAGCTAGTGGAATATGAAGATGCGTAGGGAGGAAATGTAGATAAAGGTGCACTGATGCCCACTCTTCATAAAAGCTTAGTTCAATGGAAAAATCCAGGTGGTAAGGCTGGAGGAAGACATGCAGTTGAACATAACACCTCCACCTCAACGGTCACTCGTGCAAGGGCGTATCCAACTACGCCCCTCCCAGGTACTGCTCTCTCTCTCCCACCTTCTAATCAAAAAAATGTGTTGAATCCTTCTAATTTCAATGCATTACCTAGTCATGTTGTAAGTCACGAGGTGGTTATTTCATTGTGTAATATAAATTCTATCACTTTCCCTATTGTATCTATTCTTGTATGTTTCCCAACTAATTTCTCTGTTATCACCTATGCAACAGCTAATATGGATGACTCGCCGAAAAATGTTTCGATGGATTCCCATATGGGCCACAAATATAATCTGAGATCATTAGCCAAAAACCATGTTGTATTAGTGGGGCTATAGGTCTTTTATCACCACCAAAATTATCTAAACTTACTAGAGGTCGATAACATTTTATCTTGAATGCTACTCATAAATCTAGTATGGATATTGCTGAAGTTAGAAAATTATCTATTGATGGGGTTCTTAGAGAAATATGCACCCCCGATGTCGGCCCTCGATGAAGTGTCTATCATTCAACTATAGGGGGTTGGCTAGCCTTGCCAAAAAACTATCCCTTAGGTGTATTTTTGAGTCTAAAAGATTTTACGTCATATTATTACACGAAACGTTGGGAAATAGTTTGGATTTAGTTACTTTCTTGGAATATGTTATGAAGGGATGGTGTTTTCATGCGCTTGATGCTAGAGATCGGTCTGGGGGTATTTCCATAGGCATAAAATGTAGAATGATAAAGATATTGAATGTTTGGGGATGAGAAGTATTAATTGCACAAGATGTAGTATTTGAAGAACTATCATGAAAGTGAGGATAGTAAATTTTTATGGTCCATGTCAGAATAGTATGACATTTTGGGAAGAAATTATGAGTTTGTCGCTCATGCTGTCCAATAACT
Source organism: Pinus albicaulis (assembly GCA_034641835.2). Lineage (NCBI taxonomy): Eukaryota > Viridiplantae > Streptophyta > Pinopsida > Pinales > Pinaceae > Pinus > Pinus albicaulis. Next base: position 1,726,401,176 of record CM076575.1, on the reverse strand, counting down.
TAATTCTGGGAGGATATTTATTTATTTATTCGAGTAGTGCAGAATCTTGGGGGAGCACTTCCCAAGTGGAATTGCTTATAGGTTTTTTCGAGCATCTATTGGAAGTAAACAAATTCATTGATGTTGAAGTGGTTTGTATTAAGCCTACCTGGGGGAATTAGAGGACTGGTGAGGCTATGTTAGCTAGGAGACTGGAGAATTTTTTAATTAGATAATAATTGATAGAGAAATTTGCATCAATCATACAATGGGTTGGCTCAGGAGGTATATTTGATCATTTGCCTATTTTCTTAGAGGTTGTTGGGATATCCCTGAAGAAACAAACACCCTTTAAATTTAATGCCTCATGTCTGAAAGATGTGGAGTTCCAGGGGATAGTAAAGGAAGCTTGGCGACCATGCTCACTCAATGAGGATGGCTCTACTAAAATTTGGCCACAAATTTAAGAATATTGAAGCAAAAGAATATTGAGTGGGTTAAAAATAAAAGAAGAAAAGAGGATGAAGCTCTCTAGCCAATTGAGTTAGAACTGGCTCACATATATGACCCCAATAGAGGTGGATACAAAAATCTAGAATCGAAACTTCATATTATATAGGTGGAGACAGAAAAGCGAAGATTGTTGGAGGAAAGAGAGGAAAAATTGTGTTTAATATGTAGGGCCATATGATTACAGGCATGAGGTGATAACACAAAAATTTTCTAACAATTTGCAAAGGGAAAAAAGTGATTAATGCTATTTGGTCTTTGGAAGATGAGACAACATCAGATATTTACACCTTTAGGGATTTGGAAAAATTAGGTATACAACACTTTGGTTCATTGTTTAAAGCTCCAAGGGAATCATCCCTAACTAAAATCATCAGGGTTGCCATGTTTTTTCCTCACTTTGTTGATGATGAAGTAAACGGAGAACTAAATGCATCAGTCACTATGGGAGAGTTGGAGTCAGTCCTAAAGTGGTTAAAAAATGATAAGAGTCCAAGCCCAGATGGATGAACAATATAATTATTTCTTGCATTTTTTATCTCATCGAGCAGAACATTCTAAAAATGATTGAGTAATTCAAATCAACTAGAAAAATGAACGAATCTTTCAATGCTACCTTTATTTCTTTGATCCTGAAATCAGATAATCCAAAAAATTCCAATGACTTCAGGCCTATCTCACTATGTAATTCCATTATGTATTAAGCCTATCCTATCTTATCATATATCCAAAGAACGAATATTTTCTTTTTCAGAGAAACTTTAAATTCATGAAGAAATAGACATTGTGCTGGAGGGTCTACACTCACTAAAAGTAAAAAAATTGAAAGGCATGATCCTTAAGATAGACTTGTCAAAGTCTTATGACAGGAATAACTAGCTATATATTCAGATGTTGTTAACATATTTAGGTTCCCAAAATGTTTTCATTAAATAGATTATGTGTTGTACAACATCTTTGTCTTTCAACACTATCATTAATGGATCGGCTAAAAATTTATTTCATGCTAAACGTGGTTTGTGGCAAGGCTGCCTCTAATCTCCTATATTATTGTTACTATTAGTCATGGAAGGCCTTAGCAAGCCGATTTCAACAGAATGGATGCAAGGGAGATTAAAAGGTGTTAAAATTGCGGATAATTTTATTTTGAATCATATGTTGTTTGTAGATGGCGTGCTTATGTTTATGAATGGAGCCATCAGTGAATATTCTGCATTTAATAATATCATTCTGATATTTTTCAAAGCCACAAATATGCAGGCAAATCAGGAGAAGTCTATGTTATCATCAATAAGGTGTTATCAAAATGAACTGATATATGCTCAAAACCATTTCCCTTTTCTAATTTTGGAGATTGAGGAAGGCTTAAAGTATTTGGGGTTTAGGCTTAACACTAAAAAATTATAAATCAGTGGACTGGATGTGGCTCATGGTGAAAATAAAAAGCTAGATTAATATATGGTATCATCTATGGATGTCAAGAGTGCGATGATTGGTACTTATTAAATCCATTTTGGAGGCCATCCATGTTTACTGGATGTACTTAGCTTGGATATCGAAAGTAATTCTCCATAAAATCCAACAAATCTGATGTCCATTCCTATGGAGAGGAAAGAAGGAAGGGTGATTTTTTTCCTAGGTCAAATGGGATCATATCGCACTTCTGAAAAAATGGGGGGATCAGGGATGAAAATATCTTCTGTTTCTGTAAAGAATTGAAAACCAAAATGGGATGGCAGTTGATTACTTCATACATTCTATGGGAAGATGTAGTGATTATAAAATATATCAGCCCTCTCTCACTTAAATAATGGATTCGTTTAATATTAAGGAGAAATTCGTTTGTTTCGTCAATTTGGAGGACAGTCTTGAACTCCTTCAGTTACATAAAATATAGATTGGCCTGGAGAGAAGGATCGAGAATAAAGGTTAGAATTGGAGTTAATGCATGGTTCAGGAGTGGAAATGCTCATATACTCCCTCCATATCTATTTCAATTTTCGGAAGATGCAGGGAAAAGGACGCTTGATAAGATAGCAGACCGTGGCAACTTAACGATCTTTGGGAAAAAATGGCTATATGCACAAGAGATTCAAATTCCATATCATTGGCACTGGGTTTGTTATCAATTTACGAATTCTCTTCAGGTTGCACATGTTTGAATATAGGACCGATATGATGAGCTCATATGGTCCTTGTTTCCCTAGGGTAGATATTCTCGAAAACTGGGCTATTACACCATTTTTTGGGCATCTAACCTATTGTTATTAGATGGACCCAAATACACCATGTAAGACCAATTTTACCCTAAGTAAAATTGCATTCACTATGAAAAATAACTTATTAAACCACCTTTATTAAGTTGTTTATGGTCTAAACAGGAAACCCCATGAGGAAATATTAAATAAATCTACATTTGTTTGATTTTACTCAAGGAATAATTAGTTAAACATCAGCTTAATTAATATTCCTGGTTATATTTAACCCAAAACAGGGAAATTAATTAGATAAATCATTATTTATCTTAATATTTCCTAAGAATAATTATTTAAGCCTTATTTAAATAATATTCTTTGTTGAATATAACTAAATCACTCTTAAATAATTAAATAAATCATTATTTGTTTGATTATTACTCAACCACATCCTTAAAATGATAAATAAATCATTTATTTATTTATTATTTACAAATAAAGGTATTTGACCCAAGTCAAATTCCTTTTCCCTCCAACAAATATAATAAAATATTCCATAAAATTTGGATCTTGATTTGGTTAATAATATTTTAACTATGCACCAATATCTAGACTAAATATTTTTTTATAAATAGAAGGGTTTTCCCATTCATTTACCACCTTTTGTTTCCTAAAGATCACTCTGGAACTATACTTTTGGTCTGAATTTGATCCACCATCATAGTCATATTTTGCTACCATTTTTGTCTGGGTTTTCTACACCATCAAGAGAGAGGAATTTTAGATTTGAAGTGTTGAGGATTTACAAGAACCCATCCCATTGAGGAGAACTGGTAACACCCTTCTGTTTTTTCCTCCCAGGTTCCATTAATACAAAATTCATTCAACATATTCGTGTCTTGTGTATTGGATGCATGGAGCAAATCTTGTTTTTTCTACCGCTTAATGTCTTCTGATGCATAGATCTAGATTTTTGCAGCATTTATCTTGATCACGTAATTACAGATCTGAGGATATTGGTAGCCATATCTTCTTTTAGGGATGTTTGTTATGCACAGCTAAAGTGGTCTTTTTTCGTACGCTTGGAATTAATATTCATACTAACAACTGACGACTCCACACGGGTTTATGATTACGACTGTTGTTGTTTTTCTGATCCTTGCATATCCAGCTGCTTCAAACCCTAGGATTTCTCTTCAGCCCCTTATTTTTTATTTTCTTGATGTTGTTTTTAACCTATAAAACCCTAAAACGATAAAAATGCTAAATTCCGTGTGTTTTCGGACCTATTGCGCAGGTGACAGACATCAACCGCAGCTGAGACGACAATTTTTTTTGAAATCTGCCACCAAGAGTGCTGGAAGTGTAGGTCACACTTTTTGGCCCAAAACCCGCGACCTAGAGCTTCAGGAAGCAGGAATCAGCCCAAAAACTGTGACCTCTACTGAGAAAAGGTCAGAAACTGTGACCTGGATTTTTTGCAGGAGTTTTTCTGAAAGTTTTCTAAGCTTGTCTGAGACTCTGTTCAGGGTTTTCTGACCTTTGTCTCCGCCCGTTTTGGACTTGTACTTATTATGTTTTTCTCAACTAAGTGGGAACCTATCCCCCTAGGGCTTCAGTACCCTCCACTTCTTGTGGAAGAGTTTTTGCTATTGCAGGTTGTCTGAAATTTTAGAGTCTTCAGCCATTTTTCAAATCTGATACCTCACCTTCAGATCCAATTCAGATCGGCTTGTTATCCATTCAAATCACCTCATTTAGCTTTGTTTGTGTTTTCCTCTAGGGTTCACTCCATTTCCCTCCAGGAGATAGCCTTTTTCCACCTCTTTTTATAGCAATTTTTCCTCTGATTTGTTGTTGTTTTCTGCACCACTTCCCAACATATTTTGTCCTTTAGATCCCTGTCCCTCCTGACCTTAGATCTATTGGCTTTTTCAGTGTGTTTTGATTAGAATTTTTTACTCACCTATTGACTAGTTATTGAGAGACCCGCCTCCGTGGGTTTAGGTTATTGAATTATTAGCTGTTTATTTCTGTTTTTGCAGACTTATATATTGTCATTTGTAGGTTTATTTACAGCAATACAACACACTTTTTCTTTTTCTCTAAAAATGCCTGGGTTTAAAAATTAAAATTTACACACTTCACACACACACCCTAAGTGAAAAATGGCTTGGTTACCACCACCAAGAAAAGACACTAAAACATTGAAATCATTTGATCCTGCACCTCTCTGACCTTGTTTCAACATTGTAATAAGTTGATCCTGCACCTCCCTGCCCTTTTCGGTCTCTTTTTCCTTTGTGCCGTGTTTGTGTCATCGTCATTGCGCCACCAAGGCGTTTATCTTGGAGACTTCTTGGCCTTCTTTGTCATTTTCCGGTAGGGAGACTTACTCCTCCATGTAGGATTCGAGTTAGTCCTTCACTGAGTCTGCACACCGACTCTTCTTCTGGTCCTTGGGTTCTCCTTCTCATTTCGCCTTCGGTTCTCCCCTTGACACCTTCACCATGTCTAGTGCAGGACCTAATGCTGGTGGTAACCCTGGCCCTCATGCTAGGAATACCACTAGTGGGACCGCAATGGACACTACCCCGGCTGCGCCCTTGCTCCCCTTCATGGCAGGCCTCAGCCTCCCCGATTTTGACCAGTTGATAAATGACCTTATACACCATGATGCTAGACTTTGGCCTACTATGCCGACAAAGCTCCCTTCCAACATCCCAAATTTTGAAGGCCTTGCTAGAGACGATCCTACAAATCATGTTCGATATTTCCACATGTGGTGTTCATCTAACTCCATTACCGATGACTCTATCTATCTTTGGTTGTTCCAACGTACGCTTATAGGTGAAGCTTCTAAGTGGTATGTTGATCAGGCCCCTTCCTCTCATACCACCATTGCGACTATTGCCTGGGATTTTTTGTGTTACTTCCAGCTTCCCCTTCTTTATGACACTGGTACCGAACTCTTGAATTCTTTCCGTCAATCGTCTATGACCCGCCTATCCGACCATGTTCAGGAATGGAAGAGAAGAAAAATCCTATGTCGAGCTCCTACCTTTGAAGACCATGTCTACATGGAATGGTTCCTTAGATCTCTTTTTCCACCTATCGGAAAAGATGTCGCATCGCACTTTCCTCAAACCAAAGAAGCCACTCTCCAAATTGCGTTAAAATATAACCTGATCTACGCTTAGTCAGGTTATGTTTATACCATTATACCTGATCTTCCTAGACCGGGTGGTGCCAATGCACCGGGGGCATCTCACACCACCGACGGTATCATTGGAGCTCTCTCTAATCAGTATGCTCAACCTTTCATGGGCTATGTCTTTCCTCAGGGGGGGGCCAGCACCTCCTACACTTTTCCCCCTCCCGGTAGCACGTATCCAGGATATGGTATGCCTCCTATTTTTTCCCAACCTCCTATTTACCACACTGTTACCCAACCTCCTTATTATTTGTATTCACAGCCTGGTGCTCTTGCTCCTCCAACATTAGCACCGCCTCCTCCCTTGCCTTCTCAACCCCCGTAACAACAACCACTGCCCCTTAGGGGAAGGTGTATGCACAGTAGGGTGCGACTAATCCTCCTCCCTCCAAAAAGAAGAGGAAAGGCACTCAAAATCAGTTTTTTCCTGGTAATCCTGGACCTAATCAAGGTAATTCTCCTAACTGTACGAACCAACAATAGGGCACTCAGCCCAAGCAGGATAGGCCTGTTCGCACGAACAAGCCCTATTTTTGTTGTGGTGTGTATGGTCATTACACGCATGATTGTGCTCTTTTTCCATAAATGCAAAAGTTGTGGGAGTCTCAAGCAACATTGCAAGGAAAAAAAGCCTCCCCTTTCGTCCCTCCCAGTGCTACGCCTAGTCAATCGGCTATGCTTACTAATCCTTTCCCTCAGCAAGGATTTGTGGCTACCCAACCACCTGAAGGTCAGGTGGCCACTCAACCTCTTCCATCTGGCACCTCCTATTACCAAATTCTCATGATGAACTCTGATCAACCTCTAACCATAGACATCAATATTCAGACTCAGTCCCGTCAATACAACAAGCCTCCCACTACGTTTGTCCTTAAGCCACCTCCTTCGGTCTCTACAAAGCCTATTTCAACACCTAATGGTCCCTTACAGATCCTTCAGCCCAAGGCAGAGGTTCACACCAAGATTCCTAAGGGATCACTACGTCGAAATGCTTCTTCCGACAAAGATGCCCATTCGTATAGCATAGTAGATGATTTGGCACAATCCCCTGTTCCCATTTCAACGCTGGAACTCCTCCAGTCGTGCCCTTCACAATGAAAAGCTCTACTATCTACCATGGGTGCTGTAGATCCTTTCGACGATCTATTAATTGTCTTTGATGTTGACCGGTTAGAAAATCCTCCTCTCCCTGCTTTCGTCACCTTCCAAATCCCAGTCAAGATCCAGAACGCTAACGTTTCCCAGTGCATTATTGATTAGGAGGCATCCACCTGTGTGATGTCCGCTTCGGTTTGGAAGAAACTCGGATCACCTGAGTTGGCTCCTTCCATGATCACTCTTCGAGCATGGGATGGCCACACCTCCCAACCCATTGGCTTATTCCGCAATTGTCCCATTACTCTTGCGGGCAAGATTGTTTGTGTTGACATAGAAGTCATATATGCCCCCTTAGATTACAACATTCTATTAGGTCATAGATACACTTATGCAATGTCCGCTGTCCCTTCCGTGGTCCACTGCAAGAGGTCCTTCCCTCATAATAGAAAGATAGTCACCATTGACCAGTTGACATATTACGAACCGAAGTCTCAAACCTCCCTTGAGTCCACTATCTCTTCGGTGGCCAACAAGTAAGCCGTCGATACTTTGACCAGTGTTTCACCCGGAGTCTACAAATATTCCTCATTACTTGGTACATTCCCTAGTCTTCCTCCTCCTGTCTCTGATCCTATCTCATCCAATGTTTGCATGATGCAATCATCTTGGGCTGCCCTCAAATGGCCCACCTCGGCTAGTCATTAGCCTCCTCACACTCCACAGCCTACTCCTAGCCCTTCGATTTAGCCTTCTGTACCTCCTCCCCCTGGCCCTTCAGCTGGTACTCATGAGCCTCTTTACCCTCCTAGAACGATTCCTCTAGGCCTTAACCATTTAGGAGCCATCCCACCTAGCCATTACCCCTTCAGTCAAATACCATTCCTAGCTCGCCCACTAGGATTTTATACAGCACCTGTCATGGCCACCCTCTCTCTTCCTAACTTGACCCTTGGGATTCCCATTTGATACCTTGATCCTCCAGCCGCTACCCTTCCGGGTCAACCCAAACCTTATCTTTCTTTGACCCTGGTTCAACCGGTCCCCATGACTTCTCCCGTTGCAACAATGCCTCAACCACCTCAACAAGAACCACCTCCTGTTGTGACCGCTTCAAGTAAGAAGGGAAAAGCTCACAAGAGGGCCTCCAAGGACAAGGCTACCCTGACAGAACCTGCACCTCCTCCGCCCACAAATCCCTGTTCTTTGTGCGATGTCATCAGCCATGCCACCCATAACTGTCCTAAACTGCCCCGTATCAAGCCCATGGTTAAAGTTGCATTCCCTCAGTCTACGGTCCCTGAAGCCTCTGTTTCTTCCTCAACTACAACCAAGAATCCTAAAACTATTCACACTAACCAACCTTGTTCTCTATGTGATCTCCATGGCCATTATTCTCACAATTTTCCCCACCTTACATATTACCGCGCCTCGTTAGAGGTAGTTCAAGAGTACGAGATTGAACAAAACCAATCTGCTTCTCCCGTACTTGTGCAGTATGCTGCAGGCCAGACTGAGGATTTATTGGCTCTCATTGACATTCCCCCTCCTGATGTTGAGATGACGGAGCCTGTGGCCACCATCCTCTACCTTTCATCATCCATGAGACCCTGGGTGGAAGCTCCCTCCGAATCTTCCCCTGTTGTTTCTCTTGACCTCCCTTCAATGATCACCCTGGGCTCAACATCTATAGATTCCTTATCTGCTTGTTCTTCCACCATCCCTCGTGACGATGCGCATGTGAACCTTTCTTCTGATGATGATGAGTCAGGTAGCTTCGCCGCGTCATGTGGTCTCCCTTCCTCTAGTCATTCCATCTTCTATTGCAATAATGACATCATGGAAGCCATGTCCACCCCTAACCTCATCTTTCCCACCCATAAATGGGATGGCACCATCCGTGCCTATGGTGACTTTCATGATCTGAGCACATGCTACAGCTCCGGTAGCTCCCACACTCCACCTCACCATCGACGTGTGAGTAGTAGACGTCCTACCCAGATCACTCCCTCCCGCGGAGTGCATTCGATTTCTAATTTACGCTCAGGTTGCTAGCATTGTTCATCATCCTCTCATTTATTGCCTTGTGGCACCTTTCATATGGACCTCCCATACACACCTTATATCGGTTTTGCTGATGGTGCAAGTCACTACTCCAAGAATCTAGCCTCGGCAGGTTGGGCTATTTTTACCCCCTTGCACTCCCTTGTTCTCTCGAACAGGGTATGCATTGGTACTGCTACAAATAATCAAACCGAATATGATGCAGTGTGAGGTTTATTAGCCAATTCCCTTTCACATTGCATCCTCCACCTTCATGTTTGTTTAGATTCCCTGCTTCTTGTCATGCAATTGAACGGTGTCTATCGTGTGCATAATCCTATCCTTTTTAGAAGATATTTATGAGTGAAGCTTTCGATGCATGAATTTGAAATCATTACATTCAACCATGTACCTAGAGCACAACATCACTATGTAGATATCATTGCAAACCATATTCTAGATTGGCATTTGGCACACGCATTTAACACAAGACAATAACATAAAAATATCAAAACGATGCATATCCATAATATGTGTTGTATAAAATGTTTTAGATTCCATCAACTTTGATACATATGACATGCCCATAGCATGGTACAAAAAACTCAAAACTGGGGGCACCACCGAGCCCTATGCACTAATCACTATCTGGAGGATCATGAGCCAATGGCTCTACTCCTGCAGCTCATAGATCACGCATCCCCTGTCCTTCCATCGCCATGCGCCGCATGACCACTGGCCACTCTAAGGGTAGACCAATACATGACTCGATGTACTGGTCCTCTAAGTCTTGCCAGCCACACTCCGAAACACCAGTCAAAAGCCTCTCACATCTACAACAGATGTCCTCCAGGAGGGCTGCTACATCCTCATTTTGTTGTGCCCTCGATCCTCTAGGTCCTACAGCTCCTGATACTGCAGGCTGTCCCATACACCTGGCCATTTTTACTGGTGCTATATCTGCATACCAAAAGTGGAAGAATTAGTACCATATACAATATTATGAAACCTTACAATGCACATAAAAATATTAGCAATTTGTCACTTACCATCGGGCCCCCATACTCGACCAGGAGGCAATGGAAAATCCGGGTTCCCAAAATAACTCATCCCACTATAGGGATAGTCGTCTATGTACAACGGCATCTAATCCCAATGCACAAAGAACTTGGGTCAGAACACCCATTCGACTGCCCCACCTCCTCCTCTATACACTAGTCGTCCCCACCAGCGCATCCTGGGCTCTCTCGGGCCCCCATCCTGGAGTTTTATATGAGGTCGAAGTGTAGGGATATTCTCAAAGAAGAGCAAGCACAAAACTATACCATATGCACAATCATGGTTCAATTGCCACTTGCATAGTGACAACTATCATTTCAACGATGAAAACATCATCTGGGCCCACCCATAGTAGGTCCCACCCAATGCACTCTCCACAAGCATCATCTACCCTTTGGTGATGTGGTGGAGTGCCTGGTTACCCAGGATCCGCAGCACTTCTGTGGCCACATCACGAGTCTTTAACCTCTCTAGATCCCCGATAGGTATCCGAGTCCCCTTGACTTGGAGACCTGGTCGAAAATGGTGCTCTACAAACTCCATGATGTTCTACCCTCGCGGTAACACTGGCTGCGTATTACCCACCATCCCAAGTGGTGGAAGACCAGTCAAGAAATATATATCCCGGACCGTCAACTCGATCCTGTGCCGCTGCACTATAAAGACCTCATGGTCCAGATCCAAATAGCTAACAATCCAGGTCAATAAGGGCTCTCCAAATCTCATCAGAGGGTTCTCCACAAACTTCAGAACCCCAAACCTGGCCAATGCACTATGGACACCCTGATCCTCCCGGACCTCTGACCGTAATGCGCCCAGGTCCCTCTCTCTCCAATTGATTCGTAATTCTTCCATATCTGCACAAAACCACCATATTTGTCAGTATATAGATAGGAAAGAATATATCTCAATACAAAAACCCAGTGCTCAGATAAAAAACAACACATAAAAACCCCTCCCTGATAGGTCACACTTTTCAAGCCCAAACCTGGGACAGGTTGCACTTTTCTGCCCAGAACCTGCTACCCAAGTCGCACTTTTTGCCCCAAAAAGTGCAACCCAGTCGTGAAGAGGAGAAGAGGTTTGTTTCTGAGCCCTGGGGACCTAAACTGAACTTCTAAACCACTGAAATGAAAGAGTAGGGTTAGGCCTCTTACCTGCAATTGAAGGATCTCAATTCCAACGGTCGATTTATCCACTATGATTGCCGCAAGATTTAGGGCCTTCTCTCCTCTCTATATTCACCATAGCTCCATATGCAAATGAGTGAATTTGGAGGGAAAATGCCTTATTAAAAGAGAAACCCCTGATTTTCCTTTCGCCTGCTGTTACCAAACCGTAGCTCTGTTTTCCAAACCATTTGTACTGTTGGAAAGCTCTCACTAAGCCCTCAAATAGTTATTTTTTAGTTTTTCATGATTTGATACTTCACTCGGACACTTTTTGTCCAAGAAGGGTCACTTCACCACTCCTAAAAATCGAATTTCTTTACCTGCAACACTTGTACTTGGGGGCACCACTGTGCCTTCATACTTGTCCGTGCTTGTGTCGATATTTTCCATGAGTAACCATCATGTACTCATGTTTTTATGGTCCCCATTGGACCTTTTCTGTGTGGTAGCACCATCGAGTCACCCTTGTTTAGAGCATCCGATTTGAGTCATCATTACATTCATGGAGTCTATCCCAAGTCCCATTCTCTCCCACTATAGTCCTCCATCCTTCATTACTTGGTCCCTCTCTCATGTCGCACATTATGGCCTTTATTCCCACTGTCCCCTATCCCTCATGATATTGTGTCAGTCACTACTAGGTCATCCATGCCCTTTATGCTCTAACAAGGGAAGTCGTCTGTCCACTACTCAGTATCCCCCATTTCATCATCATCATTGGTGTCAGTATATCAGTTGCTCTACTATTTTCTCTCATGCCTTAGTTGAGGATCCCTTATTGACTCACCTATGGCAAACCTCCTTTTGTAAACATCAGCTCATTCATTCCAGAAGACAGGTCTAGAGGGCGGTGTACCTTGGTTCTAGCTTCCACTCTTGTTCGGTGCCTCGGATCAAGCAAAGGGACTCCTATTTTCCCTTTGACTTGATTATTTCTCAACTCTAGCTCCTTTCAGCATGATCAAGATCCGTATACTTGATGGTTCAGTGATGCAGCAGCTGATATCGATGATTCACGGGTGTGTGTGAGATGTCTCAGCCCTCATGAGGGAGTGGCCCTACAGGTAACCCCCCACATACTCGGATGAACTCTTCATTACAACCTTTGATGAAGCTCCATATATTTGATGATGACGGCCTCAGCCGCTTGCAGCGCCTTTTTGTTTTCATGTATCAGTCAGATTTTCAGAGCCCTTTCTTGTTTATAGGGGCATCTGGGTTGCATTTACATCTCATGTACTCATATATTATTGTACAAGTCCTAGCTGTTATCCCAGGCACAATATGTATGTGGGATTCATTATCATGTTGTTTATTTGGCTCATGTTTATGCCAGCATGTACTATATTTTTAAGTCCCTTTGCTTACTGGATGCCTTATTATTTGTAATTTGCCTCGGCGGGCATAGGTATGCCTCCCCCTCCACCTATAGCACAGGTACTCACTCATAAAATAGACTTGTCACACCTGTAAGTCTTGCCTCCTCACGGTCTAGTCCTTTCATCACTTTGGTCTACCTTATACTTCTCTCTCTTTCACTTCCCCTTCGGTGGCCACTATTAGTGCACATTCAGTGGCCATATATAATATGATTCTTATGGATGAAAAAATTCTAAAGTCTCGAAATATTCACACAAAATATATTAACAAAACAATCCCATGGGCGTATTCTGATGGCTTTGCACAACAAACAAGATGTGGTGGGGGTTTTGTTCTCTTCTGAATATTCCTTCAAAATGAAAATGGGGATTTGTAGGGTAACCAAAAACTTTGTAGAGGTAAATAGTCTTATGTTTTTACTCTTTTTTTCCCTTGAGAAAGGTTGCTGACAAATTTTCAAATTTTTGGTGATTCTAAAATCATTATAAATTGGTTCAATTAACAATAAATTTGTCACTTGCACACACTCAGAAATATGTTGGAAGAGATTTTATCATTAAAATTACAATTTGATTTGGTGATCTATGGTCGCATTTATAGGGAGAGAAATCAAGTTTCCGATGGCTTATCCAAAGAGGAAGCAAAAAAATATTTGGTACTTGGATGATCTATGAACAGAATGGTCGGGATTGCTATAAATTCTATCACTGACCTTTCATTGAAAATCAAACACAGGAGGAAGCTTCAATTATAACAACTTAATCGTTTGAAATTTCTTGACTCTATAAAAGATGCTATGATGATGTCTCGGTTATGAATTTCTCTGTACTTCTGTATATGGACTAATACTAGTTCCATCATATTATTTTTCGGTATGTTTACAGTGGTGTGATCATCCTATGTTTCTCTTTTTTTTGATATATTTTTCTTTGAAGAATCTACAACATGTAATTTTCAATATGATACATAATGAACATTACGATTTTTCCTTGGAGAAAAAGACAACATTACATGAATTATATATCTGATTACTTCCTCACTACATAGTGCTTGGAAAACATTTGCAGTTTTATCTTCATTCATTTCCATTGCTCTATTTCAATTTATAGGTTATCTAAATCTATCCTTTCTTTTTTTGTAAGCTTGGTATTTCCTTTCATTTTTCACTTTTTTCTCTTTTTTTTTTTTACTTCATCTTCATCAACATGTCCAGATACATCACCCTGATCGGGGAAGGGAATTCAACCTGTGATGAGTTCTATAACAACTCGCCTCATCACTGTTTAACCAAGACCCCACGGACCATCTAAATCTATCCTTATCCTATATTTCAGTTGTCTTTTAAAGACTGATAAAGGTTGTTCTATATAAATGCTTAGTATATTAAATAGATTCTTTTCTGGAAATCACAATAGAGAATGTTAAGGATTTAGGTGAACGTAAGTATTTGGAATGATGTTTTTCTATATTTCTCAGAAATTTATACCTTTTATCAAGACAAAATTTCACAAAATGGATTTCGAATTTGGGACATGCCAATCAAAACTCTGGCCACTACAAGCTATTTGCAGTATAAAACATAGCTACAAATATCATGTCAACACTTTGTGGGATCTTGTAGGAACGCATTTTCTTTATTATGTAAAAAGTTGCATGCGCCTAGAAATCCCATAACTCTCTACACTTATATACCAGTTATGGGCACCATACAAAGGTGAAGGAATTGGAACTATTTGTAAGATCCAATCCATCGAGGCTGCTAAAGCTATAGGTAATTTATAGACCAAACATGGAAGTAGCTAAGAGTTCCAGTTCTGTCTTATAACTTGTGTATATAATATTTTTAGACACACTGTTATATGCATAGATGAAACCTTTTAATTCGAGTGTGGGTATTGATTTTTTCACTTCAAGAATCTAGAGATATTCTATTGTTTTCAACATGTCTTCCCTAGAGGCTTGGTGTTGCACTTAGTTAAGTGGCAAGAGTAACTTGATTTCAGGATGAAACTTATGTATGGAGGAGCATGGGCCCCTTCAACGAGGAAATTTAAGGAGGAAGTGTTGGTGGATTCTCTCCAAGAGCCTTTTTATGTATTGATCTCTCCCTTAGAATTACATGATCATATTGAAAAATAAATGTAGGGTTTCAACCCCTAGAAATTTGTGGAATTAGGGTTACAAGATAAAACCTAGGCTAGGTAAAATAAGGTAATTTTATTGTCTAATGAGTAACCAAAAATAGGTCATAGGAACAACTAGGTATTTTAGAATCAACACACAAGTGGAATTGCGAGTGTAGCTCTTAAACAATAGCTTTGGAAAAGGTATAAAAACTAAAGTATATCATTTAGTGGTGAAATAGAAATACGAGAATAATAGAAAAAGAAAAATATTCTAAACCCCATTCTCATAATTGTACCTTGAATCTTGGGTTAGCTTGGTAATCACCTCTAGTTAAGTAAGGTAGTGTGTTACATCTATTTGGGAATAGGGTTTCCAAAATTTCTTTTTAATTATCAACTAGCACAACCATATAAATTAAATGGTAGGTAAACACTGATAGAATTCAATCCATGATAAGCATGAAAAAACTTCATGGTACATGGTATGTTGATAAAATAAAAATAAAATATTAAAAATCAACTCAAATATAACTTAATTTTAAATTATTATTATTTATTATAAAATGAATTAATATATAGACTAAATATAAATAAATTTTAAAAAAGATGAAACAATATTTTAACTATGGGGATTCATCCCTATTCTCCCATGGAGATTCTTAATCTATAAATATACTTTGTTACAATACCATGGAAAAATATCATGTCTTATCAATACCAAATTCCCCAAAAATCATAATTTAATTCATATGAAATTTTATTTTTAATCAATCAATTGAATTAAAAGGAAAAAAAAGATATAACTGCTTTGGAGACAAATCTCAACCTTTGATTTGTGAATACCACTATGAATTATCTATAATATTCTATGAAGGTTAAATTCCTACCATCCACCTAATAATAATTGATAATTAAATTAAAATTCTAGAAGCCTTATTCCAAAAAAAGAAAGAAACTATTAATGTAATAATTATTAGGTGGATGGTTGAGATTTAATCTCCATGGAATATTCTAGAATATTCTTACCTTTTTAATTAAATTTATTGATTAAAAAATGTTATTTGGGCAATTATTATCATATGAAATGAGTTATATTTTTTTGGCCATGTGGTATTGATAAGTTAAGGTATTGACCCATGGTATTGTAAGAAAGCATATTTACAAGTTAAAAATCCCTACGCTTAAGGATAACACAACAAATATAATTAGCACAACCATATAATTTAAATGGTTGGTAATCACCCATAGACATCAATCCATGATAAACATGAAGACGCTTATATCATGATACTTCTCACTCTTGTCAAAATGGAAAAAATCATAAATAATCAACTAGATATATATATATATATATATATATATATATATATATATATGAGTTAAACAACTATACATTTAAAGTTTATGCACATGGTAAGATTAATTTTGGAAAAGTGAAATATGTTTTACTCAGTACAATATCATGGATCGATACCATGGATTACTGATACCACATGCCCAAAAGAATTCATGTTCAAATGATATTTTAAAAACAAATAATCAATTTAATTAAAGGGGTAGAAACTATTACATCATATACAACTATTCATAAATGTCATTAACAATATAGTTACAACATGTCTCTTGAGACTTGAATCTCACAATCAGGGAAACAATTTTTTCACCAAACTACTAGAGCTAAGATTTTTTATGACAACTATATTAAATATTTTCATGAATATTCCATAAAGATTAAATCCCTACCATCTATCAAATAATTATTGATGATTAAAATAAAATTTTATAAACCTTATTTCACAATTAATTTTAAAAATATACGAAAATAACCCAAAAAAAAAAAATAAAAAAATAAAAAAAAATCTAAAATTATTATAGAGTAATAATCCTTCCAATATGACAAAAATAACCAAAAAATATCTAAAATAATTCTAGAAGTTTACCCCTTTTGATTTGAGAGCCTACTCAAGATCTAAAGTAAAGATGCTTTACTTTCAAAGACACCCGTGTTCTTGATTCGTGACAAACATTGAGAGGAACATCAACGTCATAATTTTTAGCTGCATCCTAATTTCTAAATCTCCTTGATTTTTATACTTTCGTAAGTATAATAAAAGATATGCTACATTTATATGAAGGATATTTTAATATTAGACAAGTGAATTTTACAAATATGTTACTATGTTATTTTGGATACATAGAAATGTAAAAATGAACAAAATATTACGTTAATTTTTTAATTTTAAAATTTAGAGAAATAATTTTAGTAATAAAATTAATATTTTATATTAATATTTTTTTTTTATGATTTGTGGATTAGTTATAAGGTTATTTAATCTTTTATTTTATTAAATTTTGGTTAATTTTAGTTTATTATTTGCTAAACTATAAAATTGAGGTTTCTAAAATGTAAAAATGTTGTTCAAAAGTATAATATTATTCTAAAACTACATTTTAATTATCATCATTTTTGGAATTGGATTTTTCATTTTAATTTGATGTCTCAGCATTTTTGGAATTGGATTTTCATTTTTAATAATATTTTTGGCATATGATAAAAAAATTGTTTGAAAGTATAATGTTACTCTAAAACTACATATTCAATTTGATATTATCATTTTTGGAATTGGATTTTTCATTTTAATTTGATGTCTCAGCATTTTTGGAATTGGATTTTTCATTTTTAGTATCACTTTTAGCATGTGATAAAAACTTTGTTTTAAAGTATAATATTACTCTAAAACTATATTTTCAATTTGATATCATCACTTTTGGAATTGGATTTTTCATTTTAATTTAATGTCTAAGTATTTTTGAAATTGGATTTTGCATTTTTAATAACACTTTTGGTATGTGATAAAAACTTTGTTTGAAAGTATAATATTACTCTAAAACTACATTTTCAATTGGATATCATAATTTTTGGAATTGGATTTTTCATTTTAATTTAATGTGTCAGCATTTTTGGAATTGGATTTTTCATTTTTAATAATACTTTTGGCTTGTGATAAAATCTTTGTTCGAAAGTATAATATTACTCTAAAATTACATTTTCAATTTGATATCATCATTTTTGGAATTGGATTTTTCATTTTAATTTGATATCTCAACATTTTTAGAATTAGATTTTGCATTTTTAATAACACTTTTGACATGTAATATTATCTATTTGAAAAAAAAAAGATATTAATATATGTATAATTTCAATTTTTTTTTTTTTTAAATTGATATCAACAATTTTAAAATCTTATTTTACACATTTAAAATATAATACTAACATTTTTATAATCTCATTTCTAAAAAAAATATATTTATATTGATATTTTGTAATTTTATTTTTAATCTTGTAAACCCCAATTTCATAGTAGATTTCAATGAGCATTTTAACTTTATCTTTCATAATCTTTATCTCATATATATTTCTATCGAATTAGTTTTTTTTCTTTTACAAGAGTACCATTTAGTACTTTATTCAAGGTCATAATTAATCTAACAAATACCTTATTCAAATTGCCATCATTATAATTACACAATTGTTTTCATCCTTTCAATTATGTTTTTTGAATTATCTACAATCACTAGTGACTGTTTCTAGTATCCTAATAACCCTTTAAAATATGCAAAACTTTATTTAAATATTTGAGATAGTTTCTAGTATCCTAATAACCCTTCAAAATATGAAAAATTTTATTTAAATATTTGAGATATACACGTGGATTCCTAGCATCAACATAACACTTCATTGGTATGGTATCACTATTATCTTGTGTTAGAATGAATCTATTTTGCTCCTTTTACAATACAAATTTGTCAAATAAAAATGAAAAAAATAAAATCGACTTTTTTTTCTTCGTGCAATGTCCATAAACTAACCTAAAAAACACTTTGGTGCTATTCAAAAAACTTTATAAATATTGGTCATATAAAATAAATATTTTCAATTATTTAAATCTCTAAATTTCTTTATGATATTTATATGAAATAATTTATTCTAAAATGATATTTTATAAATGGCATGTAACATAACTTCATTCATGTTGAACATAATTGAACATGACTTAATAATATTGTATTTGCAAATAAGAATATAATATAAAATTTGATTAATATTGCTATTTGTACATTAAAAAATTATGAAATATGACTTTACACATATGATATGCAATTTTTCTAAAAACACATCACTAATATAGTTCCATTTATTTTTATTTTTACTAATAGAAATATGCTGAAAAAAAATACAATTATAAAAAAAGTGTAAACTTATTTTTAGATTTATTTTATATAAATCATTAAATATCCAAATTAATTTTAATATAAAGTGGGTTTTCTCATTTTTATCTTTTGAATTTGAATGTTTCTAATCAATCTCTCATGTTTGAATGAGGCCCCAGATGATTTAACAATCAATATAACATTGTTTTGAAATCTCTTTTATATGAACCATTAAGTGCTCGACTTGATCAAAATATAAATGGATTCTCCTCACTATGAGTTTTTGGATTGAAATATTTTTAACTAATGCCTTATGTTTGGATAAGTATTTAGGTGATTCAAACATGAATTAAACATTGTTTATATATTGATATTTCTTTCATATAGACTATAAAATTCTCAGCTTGATAATATTTTTAAATATTTCTCTTCAATATTGTCTTTTAAATGATATTTGAACTCATTTCTAAAAATTATGTTGTATTTCTATATTATCTCCATATTGGATAAACAAATATTACAACATTTTCTTGTAAATATTTATTACTCCTCCCCCAAGAAGGTTTCCCAAGTGTGGGGGACCTATGCCCCTAAGTTAATAAATGTGTTGGATATGAAATAACGTTTTTGTATGCCCCCCAAATGGTAGCTTACATTCAACAACAAATAAAGGTGGATGCATAAGAAACAGAAATTAAGGCTCATCATGGAAACTAGTGTGAGGGAGTCCCTAGAAGGACAATATGACATGCTAAGCACTTAAAATATATTTGTTATTTTAATGATGGAGAGGCTAAAATTATTACATGCAATGGGAAAGGAAGGAAAGGATGTGGACTATTTATTTAAATTGGATTGACTTCTAGTGGGAGCAACTTCAAGTGGAAGGAAATGATATGACTTATAGTGGAAGGAAAGGATATGGACTATTTATTTAAAATGTTAACATTGAGATATTAAGCTCACCTCTGCTTCCTCAAAACCCTTCCTCACCTAGTTTTGGGGAGCTCCTCTTGGCATTTCCTTCCAATTAATCTTGGGAACCTCTAGGATTATTTATGGTTGTCTCAATGTGTGCTTATAGGAATTAATTTCCCTGCTCATAGGATACATCATGACCTATAATATCAATCTGAATTGTTGTGGATGCGAGCTCAATGGTTTCAAGTTTTGGTTTTAAGTGCGACTACACTTTCGTTTGGTGGGGATTTTTGTTTCTTTTGGAACTTTTTCTTCTTCTTCTACATTTTTATATTCAGGGTCATCTTAGTAATATTATAGTTCTCTTATCGGTTATATAGTATATTTTTAATATTGGGGTTTATTTTTATGTAACTCTCATTCACCTCTCCTTGCTCTTAGTTTTTCCTACTTGTACCTATATTTTTTGGTTTCTAATTGGTGTAATCCCTTATGGTATGTCAATTAATTTTGGGTTAATTATCCTCTCCTTATTAACTTGGGCCATTCTCGTTCCTAGGTTAAATCCTTTACCTTTTTTATTATTTGACATCCTTTCCCCCAAATTTGACCGCACCACCCCATTTCAGGTCATTTTTGTCTTTGTTCTCCCCTTCCTATGGCTTGTCACAAAGTTTCCATGATAAGTAGAATATGAAGAGGTGCTAGGGTTGCCCCCTCTATAAATTATGATGTCCCTTGTCCATTTAATTACCATCCTCATGTTCTAGTGCTTTGGTAGTACTTTGTGCCACCTCTTAAAATTATTCAGTTTGTCATTTACAATATAATGTGGGATCCATCACTATCAAAACTCCCACATATTTTTGTTACTTAGTCATTCTTCACGAGTGTAGTTTGTGGGAAAGCTTTTCCTCAATTCCAAGCCAACAAGATCATAAGACTTCAACACTTAGTCTCCTTTATTATTTTACAAATCTAGGGTTTCACATTCTTTTCCATGTGCGTCACTTTATCCCTGCATCACCATGTGCCTACCTATTTCGATGCTTAGTCTAATCCTTGTGGGAGTCGTTTTTGTGGGAGAAATTTTTTTAATAGAATGTTCTATGTTCCACAATTCCATGTCACTTAATTTTTACCTACAATTCTATGTGACTTAATTTGCACTAACAATTCACCCATAATATTAAACCTTTTTCATGAATCTTTGGCCTCCTAATTACTAATTCATACTTAGCCATTTTCCATGAATGTGGATGTGGGAGACCTCTCCTCACTTCACCCAATTACCTACCACATCATACATTTTTTAAATCCCTTTTTTGAACTCCTCATCATTCTATATGTGCCTTACCATAATTGGTCAATTTTCATACATAAGAATTATTTTTTATAGCATTTAAAGTCTCATTTCCACTACATCCATTACACACTTACATTGATACCATTTTTTTTTTGAAAAAGTTGGTTGTTGATTATATTCGAAGAAAAGAAGGGAGAAGGAGCTCCATTACATCCAAGTTGTAGAAAGCGATACAAAGGAGGGGTATCACGCCAAAAACCTAACCTCCTGGATAATGTCTACTACTACTATACTTAATACCTAACTTTTTATAGATCCTGAAAAATTGGAACAATGTAACAGTGAGTTTAAAAGACATGAGACATAATAGAGAAGTTGTCCATGAACCTGCAAAAGAAATGAATAAGAACTAGCTCCTTTGGTTTTGATGCCCGTTGGAGTTATCTGGAGTTCCAAGATTGATGTTTTCTGTCTGAGTTAGTGTTGACTGCATTGTTGGAGCTTGAACTTGGTGCTGTTATTTTTTCCATCATGTAGCGAAGGATTTCCAAAGCTTCTTCAATATGAGCGCAATGGTTGCTGACTCTTCTCAGATTTTCTGTTAGGGAATGAGCTCCATAATGGAGGAATTTTATGTTTGAGACATGCTTCTCCTATGATATCTTGAGCTGTGCCTCTATCTGCACCAATTTTTCTTGCATGTCAGAGCAATGAAGACAATCCTCACTTTTCATGTTGGCTGGAGGGAGAGAAGACTACAAGATAGATACAACAGAAGGAGAGAGGGGAGGGAAGGATCTGAGGAAGGTCATAAGAGAATAAGTGCATAAATGATCAACACTGAGATCCCACAGATGATGGAAAGGTCCACGAAAGTTGCTGCAAGAAGATAACAACACTGGGTTGACGGGAGACACAAGAACGCTGAGAATGAAAGGGAGAGAGCACTGAGAAGCATCGGCTCGTAAGGAGGAGCGCCAAGACACTACACTGAAGAAATAACAAGGGAGGGAAATTGATACAGAGGGATAGGGAGATGGATTAATAAAGGTGGGGAAGGAGGGGTGCACGTGAGGGGAGGAGGGGATTAGGAGAGGAGTGGGAGACAGGGTCACGGGATAAGACAAGGGGAAGGTATGGGCATGACAAGGAATCGGGAATAAAATCAATAAGGCACATAAAATGGAGTAGACCATCATAACATGGGTGAACAAGGGAAATATCAAGGGATAGGGATAAATTGAGAGATACCTTGAAAGAAGAGAAGACTAGAGGGTTTGGAACAAGCTGAGTTGGCCAGAGAATTAGATTTTTTATTATTAAATGTAAGAATGTGATAGAAGGCTATATCTCCAATGTTCTGAGCTAGAATGTAGTTTCTAGTTATGAGTCTACTAAGTGTAATGTGAGGAGTCATTGAGGCATTCAACATCATTAAGATAACTATACTGGAATATCTGAACACCAAAACATTTTTTATTTTGAGCTTCTTAATTAATTGGATACCTTGCATCAGGGCATATGCTTCTGCCTTATTTTTCGACATTAGGCCCAATCCCCATTCAAAATAAGAAATATGGTTGCCATGTTCGTCCATAATGAGGCTACCCGCTCCAACTGCCCCAGGATTTGAACTTGATGCACCATCAAAGAAGAGCTTAGGATGGTGGATACCATCGAGCCATTCTAAGAATTCATTCTCTTTGAGTCTTACCTTCCACTACTTGTTATGATTGGGCTGCCTTGTAGAAGGCCTTTGATATCTAGGGAGGTGGTCGAGCACACATCAAAAAATTTGTCTTTCTTCAACTTGCATATCATTTACATTGAAATAGATGTTGTACTTAGCAAGGATGGTCTCAACTATTAGACTCCAAGTCTTACTCTTCACATTTCTCACACAAGGATTTTGATCACGAAAGATGATTTTGTTTCTCATAAGCCTTATAATTCAAAGGAGGACATAAGGAAGAGTGTCCGAAATTATTTTGACTAGGCTTTTTTTTCTTTTATGCACAGGGATATTTCTTTTTCCATAGAGCTATGGAATATAAAATAGAGAAATTTTCTTCGATATCCATAATAAGAGGGGAAGTGAGGAATTTACAAGAGGTTCGAGAAAAGGAACAAACAACAAAAAGGTGTTGAATAAATTCCTCAGTAGCATTACAAATGGGACATCTAGAGGTCCCCTGGATGCCTTTGTTTTTAAAATTATCAGTCGTCAGGATCTTCCACTTTTTTAAGGTCCAAATGATTTTTTTATTTTTATTTTGGGGAGTGATTCTGATTTCCATACCTGCTTCCAGACAACCCACTGTGGAGAGGAGGAGAAATCACCATGAAGGATCTCATATCTCGCTTTGATGGAATAAGGAGACCCAGTGTGATCCCATTTTAAACCATATTATTCTCCCTTTGCCAAGGGGGCAACACCATTAAGCATACTCACAAGCTTTAAGCTGTCATTATGGAGAAAAGGAGGGAGGTTTTGGAGTAGACAACCATCCCAAAGATGATTGGTGTCGTTCCAACAAGATATTTGAATTATTGTGTTGATGTCAAGCCCCCAGAGGTGGTGTTGGATGCGTAGGAGACCCATATCATTTGCGAGGGGAGGCTTTCCAATGATTATATCATTCCATATGTCAATGCTAAGGCCCCCATGGGGAAATTTGGAGATGTGATCATAGAGGAAGGTTACAAATTTCTTATAGAGTGACAAAATGTGAGAGAATGGTTTTTTGGTAATAGATTCATCCAGTAAGCGTTTTCTTGAGGTAGAGAGATATTTCTACTTCAGGATTTGTTTCCACCATGATGATTGACCTGTAATTAGCCTCCAAACTATTTTACCTCCAAAGGCCAAATTCAGTAATTGAGGAATGCGAATGGAAAGGTCTCCATTCTCATACATGTTAGTAACATGTCTCTATTTTACTAGATTGAACTTCCTTTTGTCTTTCTTTCCTCCTTGCCATAAAAAATCCCTTAGTATTACCTCCATTTTTTTGTGAATATTGACTGGTGCTTGTATCAAGGAGAAGTGCTATAGAGGTAATGCAAAAGGAACAAATTTTATTAGGACTAAGCACCCAGCCATATTGAGCCAAGTGGCTCCCATTGAAGAATTTTCCTCTTCATCTTGTCAAGGGTGATGTTCCATACCTCATTACTCATAGTTCCATAACTTACTGGCATCCCGAGATAGTTGAAGTATTTCTAGTTCCATTTATATGGGACCCCAAAAATTTGAGCAATGTTATGAATGGTGTTTTGAGTTGCATTCCAACCATAAATACATCTTTTAAGGGAATTGATTTGTCCTTCGTAATATTGCATAAATATGTCGAGAAGGATTTTAAATCTTCTGTAAATTATGCAAGAAGCTCCTCCCATCAATAAGTTGTCATTAGCAAATTGCAAATGATTCATGTTATTGGTCCCATTATAGAATTTTATCCCTGTAATTAAGCTTGTTCTGTGATTGAAATCCAGAGCTTTGTTGAAGGATTCAACAATGAGGATGAAGAGGAAATGGGAAAGAGGGCATCCTTGCCTAAGGCCTCTAGAATATTGGAAAAGAGGACCTAGTCTCCCATTGACCAGAGGGGAAATCCAGGGGTGAGAGATGCAACTTGAATAAGAGAGATGATTTATTCATTGAAGCCCATTTTTCTTAAGACAGAGTAGAGGAAAGAGTGCCTTACTCTGTCAAAGGCATTGGAAAGGTCTAGCTTTAACAAAAACCCCTTTTCCATTCTGCTCATGCTAGAATGGATAGATTCTTGCACCAGCAATATGGAATCAGAGATTTTTCGATTGTCTAAGAAGCCTCCCTGATTTTGAGAGATAAGGATGGGAGAAAAGATTTGATGTGGAAAGCAAGGATTTTTGTGATGATTTTGTAAGAGGAATTGCATAAGGATATTTGACGGAATCTGGAGAAGGAAGAAGGATGAGCTTTTTTAGGAATTAGGGCTAGATAGGTCGAGTTGGTGAATCCACCTATATTTTTTTATCCTTTGGCTCCAATGTATCATTTTGATGGGATATTTCTTGATTACCTCCCAAAATGTCTGATAGAAACTTTTATAAAATCCATCAAGCCCTGGAGCTTTGTGTAATTGAAGACTCCATATCACCTTAATAATCTCATATTCGCCACTATATATGGTTAAGTAAGCATTGATTTCTTCAGTGATCATGATTAGAGTGTCCCTCAATAGATCTTCATAATTCTCTATCCCCATATTTTCTGTTAAGAGGATTTTATAATGCTGATGCATTGCCATTTTGATCTAAGCTTGATCATTCAAAATGTTATGCTCATAGTCTTTTATAACTAAGATAGTGTTATTAGAGGTTCCAAATTTTTATTGGTTATGGAATAATGTGGTGTTCTTGCTCCCATCCTGGAGCCAGAGATTCCTAGACTTAATCCTCCATTTTTATTCCCCCTTTCTGTTCAAGTTTTACATTTTCCAATACAATTCCTGCTCTTGATCTTGATTTTCCTTGGTAATACCTTTGTCCTCAATTTCATTTTGATTTTCCTCTAACCTCCACTTATATCTTGCTTAACTATTTTTGGTTGTCTGTAATGCTCTTTGGGCCAATTTCGTAGAGCTGTGTGGATGATTTTTAATTTCATCTCCCATATGAAAAAGGGAGACTTTTCTACCTGTGAGCACCATGTGCTTTCGACAATTTGTCTTTCCTCCTGAAAGTCACACCATAGCAAGTTAAAGAGGAAAGATAAGGGCCCAAAATTTAATTGGGCACTTAGGAACAGAGAGATAGGGTAGTGATATGAGGCTGAGCACGACATAATAGAGGAGGTGGCAACGTTTAGGAGGGAGATGAGAGATACCACAAGAAGAAATCGATCTAGTCGCTCCATGATATTTCCTGGGCCAAGACTGCGATTGTCCCAAGTGTAGCTACAATTCCTTGGTATGATTTCCACCAGATCATGATCTCTCATAATGTGTTCCAACTATTCTCTTGAGGGATCAGGAGAAAAAAACTCCCCCTATTTTCTCCTTTAGGTGTAGAACGAGGTTTAGATCATGTCCAATAATAAAAGTACTGCTACCTTCACATTCCATATCAGTCTGGAAAGAGCGCCAAAAAACTTCTTTTTCACGATAGTGATTTGGCCCATATATGTTGTAAAATGTAATCACAATATCTCCTTGCACATTTTGTAACTTAACTTTTATCCAGTGATGAGTCTTTGAGATTGTTTGATGTTGCATGTATTCTTATTCCAAATTAGAGTTATTCCTCCTGGTGTGCCTCTGGATCCTACAAATGTGCCGGAGTAATGCTTGAATCTGCTTATGATTTTTTCCATATAATTTTCTTCCTGTTTGGTTTCTTGTATGCGAAATATGTCTGATTGTTCTTGATTGATGATATCTTTCAGGGAATTGGTTTTAGAGGGGTACCCTGATCCCCTACAATTCCATGTGAGAGCTTTCATTTCTTGAGGGTTGAGGGTAAATACCTAGATTTCCCTCCTATTACTTGCTCGGTTCTTTGTTACTATACCCTCCAATGAAAGAATCTATTGGCTACTGTGTTTCGAGAGCTATATCCTTATGAGATGACTCATCCCTATAGTGCTTGGTTGTTTTCCTTCTTGGTACAATTTTTTTGATAAATCCAAGATAGATCCCAAATCCTTAGCTGCATATATTTTGATAATCTAGGCGAAGGAGGGCTCGAAGGATGACGAGGGAGGATCAAATTTTGTGGGAGAAAGAGGGGGAATAAGACCAGGGGGGGAGGAATGGAAAGAGGGATCTTCTTCTAGAGAATCCAAAGTAGAGAAATGGTTTCAAAGAGATGGGTTTAGAAGGGGGTTAAGAGGAGACCAATGAAGTTTTTGGAGGAAGAGGGTTGCTAGGGCCAATTGATAGGGGGCGCGGGGGGGGGGGGGGGGAATGAGAGGTCGGGGGCACCAGGGTTTTAGAATTGGAGGGTTTCTTTTTTTTATAGCTTCCCACTAGGGTTTGGATTTGTTAGAATTTCAAATCTTAATCATTTTCAGGCATCTATTTTCAAAATTACTGTATTTGTGACATACCATGCATTTGAACAACATTTTTTCATAATCCAGTTGTTAAATATGTGTGAAGTTATCCACCTTCAGCTTAATTGCCTCTGGGAGTCCTTTTCTAAGATCTACCTCGACACAGATCCTGGCACAAGCCTGCATGTTGTCCCTCGGTTCGCTTCTATCTATGAAATTTCTGACTGTATTCCTGATCGCTCTTACATAATCACCCCACAGAAATGCAGAGGTAAGTGGGGGAGTCAAACCCAAACCGGGACCATATTTGGGACTTCTAGGTCTGGGTCAAAATCTGGAAGCCATTTTTTCAGATAGATCCCCATTGTATCCATGAAATATGGACCATTTCTGAAGATCAGGTCTTTATCTTCCTTGATTTCAAAATGGAAGGTGAAAAAACCCCTGCCACAAAATCTCATGGAGATTTTTCCTTGCGTTTTGTACACCAATTATGCTTGACCCATTTCTCCACTATCTTTGGCAACTACCATAGGCCCGTAAATTTCCCTACAATCCCTTTATCAGTGAGGGAGAGAGCAACCATTCGAGGGATTTATAGGGGCAAAGAGACTTCCTGGTTTCCATCCAGTGTCTTCATGAATTTCGTGATCACAGGCCGTGGATGAGGGGGGTCCAAGGAAGAAATAGGGGTAGAGAAGGCTGAGGCATGATCGAGGGGGGTAGCCTCCTCCAAGATGGACTCTGGAGGGGCCATGAGAACCTGAGGTGAGGGCAGCAAGGGGGAGGGCTAGGGTGCGGAAGCATCTCTGCAGGAGCTCCAGATACATATCTACGTTGATACCATTATTAATATAGTACAATTATTGTAAATTACCCATTATCAACTTAAATCCAAGTGAAATTGACATTAGTAAACTATCTTTTTACACATATGGTATTACAAAAGATTGGCAGCGAATTAAGTAATAATTAATACTACTTGTATCCTTGTTAAAAAATATATTACTATAGTAGGATCGCCAACTATTCATCAAACTTGTATAAGGAAGTATGTCGAATAAAATAAAAGTGTTATATTCTGGAGATAACATCAACATCCTTGTATGTGAGGATCATGAGTTTCAATGGTATAAATCACACAAGTGGTACTTAGGACTTACAAAAAAGAAACATTTTCCCAAACAAGGCCTTGACTTATGGAATTACATAGGTCTGGTGTATTTCTAACATGTTCAAATTAAAAAAACTCATTTCTTAGTGTGCTAGGAAAATTTAACATCAAGAAAAGGATAATTTAGCTTAAAGAGAGTGGTAAAATACTTGTTCCTCTTATTCTCAATGTTTTTAGAAAAAAATTGCAACTTCGAATTCCCAACAAAACTTTCAATATTTTTTAAGTAACTTTCTTCTTGGATGCTCGAGGCAAAGGAGCCAACCTCCTAAATGGTTTTCTTAAAAACCCACCTCAATATTTGAGAATTTCTACTTAAATCAAGGTATGGTGACACACATATCCATACAAAGAGTTTCCTTGGTTATTAACAAGGATTTTTGGGAATTATTCTATTATTGTTATTCCAAAATACAATCTCTATTTTCTATATTACTCTATTCATGAAAAAATGATCTTTGATTGGGTGTACAATATCTAAAATAATATCTATTACTAGTTGGAGAATTTTTAGAATTATATGAATTCTTATTTGATCTATGCTATAGCATACTATCATGTATTTAAATACTTACCCCAGCCAAGAAAATCTTATTTCAACAAGGATCTAGTGCAATTCTAGTGCCGAATACTTTGGAGGCTTAAGGCTCCTTTCATTTTCTCTCAAATCCAAAATTCCTTCCTTTTTGAATTTAGAAGAATGATTTATTGCTCTACTACAAATAGTTTTTCAAAATAGATTTATCTTTTCTTCATGGAAAATGAATTTTTGAATACTAAGATGAATTCCACTATATTAGATTTAGTGTATTTCAATGAAATCTTATTTTCTTTCTTTGTCTGTCTATTACAAGTTTTTTATAGAATAATTATGTAGAAAATATAGATTTTGGGATCATTTTTTAATGCGGAAAGGAAAAATTGTTCATCCCATTTTCCATAAGAGTTCAAGATGTCAATTTCATAAGTATTTATTATTTAGATGAATTTGTTTCTTATTTTGGTTCCTTTAAAATGAGGGAAGTTCATGACTATGAAGGATTTAAACTAGATGGTCTATTTCTAGCCCATGTGTTTTTAATTGATTATAATTCATTCTTTAATAGATCACCATAATTGGATGAGTGAGGATGCAATAAAAAAAACCCTTAAGATAATTTCCTTGAAGGTCACAAGTTCTTTCTACAATATGGTATGAAAAATATAGTTAACAATAATTATCAATACAAGGAAAAAAATTATCTTGGCTCACCAAATGTCTCATAGTGAAGTTTTTGTGCAATAAAATGTTCATGAGACAAGGAAATATTGCTCCACACATATTTCCCTACATCCATTACACAATGTGTGGCATAGTGTACGCATTTCCAAGATATAGGGTAAGCACATACATAAAAATTCTATCTAATAATACATAGAATGCATACTTGATCCCTTGCAAGGTGGTGAAGATCATAGAATTTGAGGACAAATCTAGAGATCTTGCTTCTACTTAAACATATTTCTCCTATCCTCTTCAATCCAAGCCCTTGCACACAAGCAGTAATAAACAAACAATTTTTTTCCTCCATGTAGGGTAGATCAACATGTATAAATCATAATCAAATTGACATGTATCTAAAAAATATGTGAAACATTGAGGGGAAATTAATAAATTATCTTATTAATCAATGGTATATACACATTATACCATAGTATGTGTTAGCATTGGTATTTGCATCCCACCCATCCCACCTTATTTTACTCGGCTTTCAACTCATCTCCGTCATTATCATGGACCTTGCTTCATTTTTTTAAACATTTTTCCCAAGATTCCCATATTCATCATGGTCATCATTCAACTCATTATTCCATGTTGTGCCATCATTAGGTCATAGGGTCAAAATCATGAAAATTGGTCATTTCATCATCAAATTCATCTTTTGAACGAGTAGTAATAGTCAAATGTCTTCAAAAATTTCAGGTTCTAAACTATCATTTCCAAGTAAGTGTCTTTGTGTTTACCATATTTGTCTCTTAGTTGTGCTTGGAAAGCTCATTTCCCTCTCCTAGGGTTTTGAGGGCATTTTTCTTGGTCTCATGACTTCCATCTTTAAACAATAAACAAGACTTGTATCCCAATGCTCTTACACTTTTCCCTATCATTAATATACATTCCTAAACACTTACTATTGTCCCTACCCCTCAAAATCATCATTTTTCCACAAACCCTAGCCTATTGCTACAATTTGACACTTTTTGAGACTAGGCCTGTGTTTTTCCCTTTTGGACCCCTTCCCCTCACTCAATCCTTGAAATTCAACTTTTTTGTACTCTCTAATATCTATCCATATCCCCCAAAATTTTCCCAAGAATTTAGACAGCCCCTAACCCCTGCTTTCCCCTCCTTCTAGAAGGCAGTCCTAAATCCCCTATTTTTCCTACACCACACCCTAATTTCCTCTCCCACTGAGCTAGAGTTTGCTATGGAATAAGAGACATATGAGTAGAGGAGGCATAAGGGAGGTCATTTAGCAAGTATGAATCCATCCCAACTCATAAACATCATGCCTCCATCATTTTCCAAGAAATCATTCCAAGGGAAAAATAATTTGCCACACATAGAGCCAATTTTTATTCAAACTATGTTTCTGACCAAACAAATATGAATGTGAAAAACATGATAAAAAAAAGAAAAAACTCCTTCAGTTTTTACAAAGGTATCATGGTTTTGGAGAAATGTTAAAAATACAAGTGCTACAAGATGTTTGCCAGATTTATGGAGTGACCTTGGGAAAATCAAATTTTCTCCTATCTAGAGTGTCCAAATGACTTTCTTGATGAGTCCAATGATAACTAGACATATATATCTTTCAAATGAGCTATCATGAACTCAAATTGGAGTTGGGGAAGGCCTTCAAATGTTTCCGACACCAAAACTCTGCATTTCTGCACCCTCATTCAACACTTTTTGACCAATCTTGGGAAAATCAACTTTTGACAAGGAAAATAAACTCTAATAAGAATACCAAATGTATATTTGGAAAGTACACTTGAAGGGATTTCCAACGAGCTATCTGTTACGCCATTTTTTTGGTCATCTAACCTATTATTATTAGATGAACCCAAGTACACCATGTAATACCAATTTTACCCTAAGTAAAATTGCTTTCACCATGTGAAATAACTTATTTGTTTACTTTTGCCGGTCATATTTAACCCAAAAAAAGGAAATCAATTAAATAAATCCTCATTTATTTGATTATTTCCTAAGAATAAGTTATTTAAATCATTGTTTAAATAATATTCTTAGTTAAATCTGAGTAAATCATCCATAAATAGTAAAATAAACCATTATTTATTTAATTATATTCCCATCACTTCCCTAAAATGATAAATAAATCATTTATTTATTTATTATTTATAAATAAAGGAATTGACCCAAGTCAAAAACCGTTTTCCCTCAAACAAATATAATAAAATATTCCTAAAGGGTGGTTCTAGAATTCGATTAATAATATTTTATTCATGCACGGAGTTCTAGACCGCCCTAATATTTTGTTATAAATAAAAGGGTTTTTCCCATTCATTAGTCACCTCCATTGCATTAGATCACTCTGGATCTACTCTTGGTCACCATTTTCCATTTTTGCCTTGTGAGCTCCCATTGAGTTCTATGTTTGTTTGGGTTTTTCTACACCAATAAGAGAGAGGAATTGTAGATCTAAAATGCTGAGGACTTTCAAGAACCCATCCCATTGAGGAGAACCAGAAAACACCTTTCTTGTTTTCCTCTCAGGTGCCCCCTTTTAATATAATACAAAAATTCTTTCAAATATACTATTCTTGTCTTGTCTATTGGATGCATCTAGCCATATTTTATGTTATCTGCTTAATGTCTTTTATGCTTAGATCTGGATTTGTGCAGCATTATTTGGATCATCTAATTGCAGATTTAAAGATGTTTGGCAACCATAATCAATGTTAGGGCTATTTGTTATGTGTAGCTAAAGTGATCTTTTATGACAAAAGAATCATACTAACAATTGGTGACTCCACACGGGTTTTCTTTTGCAACCACTGTCGTTTTATATATTCCTGCATATCCAGCTGTTTCAAACCATTAGGTTTCTCTTCCATTTTCCGTTTTTCCTATTTTTATGGTGCTTTCCACCTCTAAAAACCCTGAAACAATCAAATTTTCAACTTCCGTGTGTTTCTGGCCTTATTGCGCAGGTGACAGACATCAGCCGCTGCTGAGACAACAAATTTTTCTCAAAATCTTCCGCCGAGAGACCTGGACCTGCAAGTCTCACTTATCAGCCCAAAAACTATGACCTAGCCTTGAGGTCGCACTTTTCTGCCCAAAATCTGTGACCTGGACTGAAAACAGGTTAGAACCTGTGACCTGCACTTTTTTCTGCCATTTTCCAGCACTTTTTCTGGGTTTGTCTGAAGCTTCTGTCAGGGTTTTCCAGCCTCTATCTCTGCCCATTTAGACCTGTTTCTGATCTGTTTCACTCAAATAAGTGGGAATATTGCCCCTTAGGGCTCTAGTACCCTCCACTTTTTGTGGGAGAGTTTTTGTTGTTTTCAGAAGTCTGAATTTCCACGGTTTCAATGTTATTGCTTTTAGATCTGATACCTCATTTTCAGATCCCTTTAGATCAGCACTCCTCCCTTTCAAATCACCTCATATAGTTTTGTTTGTGTTTATTTCTAGGGTTGCCTCCTTGTCCCTTCTATTTTTAGCTAATCTCCTCATTTTTAGCAGCAACCTTACCTCTGCCTCTTTGTTGTTCTCTGCACCTCTTTTCAGCAGATTTCTCCTTTAGATCCCCGTCCTCCCTGACCTTAGATCTATTGGCCTCCTTTTCGTGTGCTTTGCTTCGTTTTTTCCCCCTTATAGACTAGTTTTGAGAGACCCGCCTTCTTGGGTTATATTGATGCATTGTTAGTTGTTAATTTTCTATTCTTTCAGTCTTATTTACTACAGATTTATTTTCAGTTACGCAGCACACTTTTTCTTTTACTCTCAA
The DNA here is from genome assembly GCA_034641835.2 of Pinus albicaulis. Lineage (NCBI taxonomy): Eukaryota > Viridiplantae > Streptophyta > Pinopsida > Pinales > Pinaceae > Pinus > Pinus albicaulis. The sequence continues at coordinate 1,726,367,732 of CM076575.1, read as the reverse complement.
AACGTCTGGGTTTAAACAATTAAAATTAATGCACGCCACACACTGACCCTAAGTGAAGAAGCGCATGGTTAACACCGCCTGGCAAAGCCTTTAAAATCAATTGACACTGCACCTCTCTGCCCTTGTTCCAACATTGACCTCAATTGATTTTGCCTCTCCTTGCTCCTGTTGGTTTTCTTCTTCCCGTCATCATTGTGCCTCCAAGGCATTTGTCCCAGAGACTTCTTGGCCTCCACCCTCAGTTTCCAGTTGGTCTACTTCCTCCTTCCCATTGTCATTGATTAAGTCCTCCCCCGAGTCCGCACTCCGACTCTTCCTCTGATTGTTTGGGTTCTACCCCTACTCCTGGTTCTCCCCCTGTTACCTTCACCATGTCTAGTTCAGGACCTAGCGCTAGTGGCAACCCCAGTTCTACTGCTGGGTTCGTTTCCAGTGGAACCACTACGGGACCTACCTCGACTGCCCTGTTGCTCCCTTATATGGCCGGTCTCAGTATCCCCGACTTCAATCAGCTAATCAATGATCCTATTCGCCATGATGTCAGTTGGCCTACTATGCCAACCAAGCTCCCCTCCGACGCATTCGGGGCTCTCTCGGACCAGAGTTCTTCACCCTGGGATCAGATGCCATTATACATAGACGACTATCCCTATAGTGGGATGAGTTATTGGGGAGATCCGGACTTTCTGCTTCCGCCTGGTCGAGTGTGGGGGCCCGATGGTAAGTGACAAGCAACTAATCTCTTATGTGCATTTTAGATTTTGTGACTAGTATTCATGGTACTAATCCTTATATTTTTTGGAATGTAGATATAGCTTCGGTAAAACCGACTGGATATATGGGACGACCTGCAGCAACAGGAGCTACAGGTGCAAGTGGATCAAGGACGACACTGAACGAGGATATGGCCACTCTGTTGGAGGACATCCGTCGTAGATGTGAGGTGCTGCTGACCGGTGTGTCAGAGCGTGGTTGGCAGGATTTAGATGACCAATACATAGAGTTATGTATTGGGATACCCTCGGAATGGCGAGGTATCATGCAATGCATGGCGATGGACGATCAGACTATGCATGATCTACGAGCTGCGGGAGCAGAGCCGTTGGCTCAGGATCCTCCAGAGAGTGATTAGATGTAGGTCAGGTGGTGCCCCCTAGTGTTTATGTAGGGGCAAGTGGTGCGCCCTATTTTTGTAGTTTTGTTTTTTTAACATGCTATGGGCATGTCATATGTTTCAGAGTAGATGGACTCTAAAAACACATGTTATATGATATATATGATTTATATACATTTTGCTGATGATGTTAAATGCTATTTTCTTGTGTGTGATAAATGCCAGTCTAGAACATGATTTGCGATTTTATCTACGTAGTGATTTTGACTTCTAGGGATATGGTTGAAAGTAATGAATCTAAATTCACGTATCAAAAGTTTCACTCGTAAATATTGTCTAAACAGGATGGGGTTATGCACATGATTAACACCATTAAGTTGTAAGACAAGAAGCAAGTAATCTAAATGAACATGTAGATGGAGGATGTGATGAGAGAGGGAATCGGCTAAGAGACCACGTACTACATCATATTCGGCTTGATTATTGGTGGCATTACCAATGCATACCCCATTTGCAAGAAACAGGGTATGCAAGGGGGTAAAGATGGCCCATGCTACCAAAGCGAGATTCTAGGAATAGTGACTTGCCCCATCGGCATAGCCAAGATAATGTGTGGACGAGAGGGTCGGTGGAATAGTGGCACAAGACAAGAAATGGGAGGAATGAGAAGAAGGATGTTAGCATGAGTATATGGTAGACATCCACTGATGGATATGGGAGGGAGAAATCCAGGTAGGAAGTCTAGGACTCATAGATCGACGAGAGGGAAATGAATGAGAACTATGGGATGAAGAGCGGGAACTCAGGCTACAAAGAACATCATAGATATGGATGGTATGATCGTGATGATGGGAGGAAATGGAAAGGTCAAGGAAACCACATGATGCTGCAAAGCTACCTAAATAATTAGTATGGGAAGAGAGGTGCAGATATGGGTCATCACGGGGAATGACAAAAAAATAGGTAAAAAGATGGTCAAAGCATGAAGAGCCCGAGAATGTGGCTGAATGAGAATCAAGAAAAACAGATGGAGTGGATTCAGAGGGAATGTACTCCGAGGGTCGTGCGGATGATTATAGGTATAGGAGGGGGGAAGCAGGTTCTGACATCTCAACATCAGGGGGAGGAATGTCAATGGTAGCAGGGGGATCCTCGAGTAGACTTGACGCATATTGAGCAGGGATGGGAGAGGCGGATTGATTTTTTTCAACTTCATACTCTCGAATGACCTCTAAAGAGGCTTGGTAATGTGTGAGGTGAGGACAATGGTGAGAATAATGGCCATGGACACCACACAGAGCACAGGGTTTGTTGGTATGAAGAGTCTTGGGGTTCTTGGCTGCGGAGGAGGAAGAAACAGAGGTTTCAGGGACTGTATATTCAGGGAACGGGACTTTAACCATGGGTTGGATATAGGGTAACTCAGGACAAGTATGGGTGGGATGACCAATACCATTACACAAGGCACAAGGCTTGGCAGGTGGGGGAGGGGTAGGGTCGGGTGTGGTGGCCTTGTCTTTGGATGCCCCCTTGCAAGTTTTTCTTTTCTTGCCTGTAGCTGTCGCAGCATGAGGAGGGTCCTGCGGAATCGGTTGCACTGGTGTCACAACAATGTATGGTTTGGGTTGGCCCGGTGGGGTCTCGGCTGGAGGAGTAAGATACCATACTGGTATTCCCAAGGTTAAACTAGGGAGGGAAAGGGTGGCCATGATGGGAACTGAATAGACGCCAGGGGGGGGGACTAAGGAAAGGTATCTAACCGGTGGGGTAATGATCAGGAAGGACAGATCCCATATTGTGGAGACCTGAGGGAACCGACTCAGGAGGGTAGGGAGGTTCCTGAGTGTGAGGTGGATGGGAAGGTCCAGGGTAAAAAGGTTCGGTCTACTAAAGCGAAGGGCTAGGAGCAGGTTGTAGTGGGCGAGATTGAGGTTGCGGACTAGCCGAAGCAGGCCGTGGAAGGCCAGCCTGAGATGATTGCATCATGCAAACATTCACTAAGTTGGGGTCAGAGACAAGAGGAGGAGGAGGACTAGGAAAATTTCCAAGCAAGGAGGAGTATTTGTAGACGCCAAGGGAAACACTGGTCAAAGAATCAACAGTTGGCTTATTGGTGACAGTAGAGATGGTGGACTCAGGGGAGGTCTGAGATTTTGGTTCATGGTAAGTCAACTGGTCAATCGTGACAATATTTCCATTATGAGGGAAAAACATCTTGCGGTGGACTGCATATGGGACGGCAGACATGGCATAGGTGTAACTATGCCCCAAAATAATGTTTTAGTCAAGAGGGGCATCGATAACTTCCATGTTGACACAAACAGTCTTACCCGCAAGGGTTATAGGAAAGTTACGGAAGAGGCCGATGGGCTAGGAGACATGGCCATCCCACACATGAAGGGTGATTGTGGAAGGGGCCAGCTCAGGAGATCCAAGTTGTTTCCAAACCGAAGCAAACATCACATAGGTAGATGCCCCCTCATCAATAATACACCGAGCGACGTTGGCATTTCGGATTTTGATTGGGATTTGGAAAGCAACAGAAGGAGGAAGAGGGGGATGGTCTGAATGATGGGCGTCGAAGACAATCAATTGGTAATTAGCAGGATCTACAGCACCCACGGCAGATAGTAGAGCCTTATTTTGAGAAGGACATGACTGGAGGAGTTCCAGTGTGGAAATGGTAGCAGGAGATTGTGCCAGATCATCTACTATACTGTACAAATGGGCAGCTCGACCAGAGGTAGCACTTCGGCATAATAGGCCCTTAGGAGTATTGGTATGAACCTCAGCTTTGGGCGGAGGTATTTGCAAAAGACCATTGGGTGTCGACAGAGGCTCTGTAGGACCTAAAGATGGGGACTCGGAGACAGACGGAATAGGAGGCGTGGAATACTGACGGGACCTAGTTTGAAGGTTGAGGTCGATGGTGAGCGGTTGGTCAGAGGTCATCATGAGAATCTGGTAATCAGAGGAACCAGAAGGGGAAGGTTGAGTGGTTACCAGGGCATGAGGTGGTTGAGTGGCCACGAATCCTTGTTGAGGGAAAGGATCGGTAAACACAGCGGGTTGAGAAGTAGTTGGATTGGGAGGGGTAGTAGGGGAGGAGTGTTGTCCCCGCATGGTGGCTTGAGACTCCCACATCTGCTGCATTTGTGGTAATAAGGGACAATCGTGAGTGTAATGACCATAAACACCACAACACGAACAGGGTTTATTGGTGCAAAGCGGCCTGTCTGGCTTGGGCTGAGAGCCCTGTGGCTGGTTGGCAGTGGTAGAGTCAATAATTGAAGGATTGGATCCACGATTACCAGGAGAAGATTGATATCCTTTTCTCTTTTTTTGAGAAGGAAGAAGATTAGTTGCCCCCTGCTACACAAATAATTGCCCTGGAGGGGGTAGTAAGTGTGGTTGCGGGGGTAGAGAAGGCAAGGGGGTAGGAGGTCCAAATGATGGAGGAGTTGGTACACTAGGCTGTGGGTACAAATAAGGGGAAGGATGGGAAACATTGAGGTAAACAGGAGTGTGGGAAAAAGGAGGAGGCATGCCATATCCTGGATACATGCTACTTGGAGGGGGGAAAGTGCCGGAGGGGCTGGCCCCTCCTGAGGGAAAACCATAGCCCAGAGGGGGTTGAGCAGAGGTATGTGACAGGGCTCCAACGATACCGTCGGCAGAGTGAGATGCCCCCGAGGCATTAGGGCCACCGGGCTTGGGGAGGTCAGGAAGGACGGTATAAACATAACCAGATTGAGCATAGATAAGGTCATATTTCAAGGCTATTTGGAGGGCGGCTTCTTCAGTTTGGGGAGAATGGGATGCGAAATCTTTGCCAATGGGAGGTAAGAGAGAGTGAAGGAACCAGTCCATGTTAATCTGATCTTCAAAGGGGGGAGTGCGACACAAGATCCATCTTTGTCGCCATTCCTGGACATGAGCGGAAAGGCGGGTCGAAGAGGATTGATGAAAAGAAGTTAAGAGTTCATTACTAGTGTCGTATCGGAGAGGGAGCTGGAAATAATATAGAAAGGCTTGGGCAATGGTCGCAAAGGTGGTATGGGAAGAGGTGGCTTGATCAACATACCATTTAGAAGCTTCACCGGTAATCGTGTGTTGGAATAATCGAGGACGGATGGAGTCATCGGTAATGGAATTGGAGGAACACCACATGTGGAAAGATCAGATATGGTTGGAGGGATCTTCACTAGCAAGGCCTTCGAACTTGGGAATGTTGGAGGGGAGCTTGGTTGGCATAGCAGGCCAACTAACATCGTGGCTAATAGGATCATTGATTAACTGATTGAAGTCGGGGAGACTGAGACCAGCCATATAAGGGAGCAACGGGGTAGTCGAGGTAGGTCTCTTAGTAGTTCCACTGGAAACAGACCCAACAGTAGAATTGGGGTTGCCGCTAGCGCTAGGTCCTGAACTAGACATGGTGAAGGTAACAGGGGGAGAACCGGGAGTAGGGGGAGAACCCAAACAATCAAAGGAAGAGTCAGAGTGCAGACTCAGGGGAGGACTTACTCGATGATGACGAGAAGGAGGAAGTCAACCAAACGGAAACTGAGGGTGGAGGCCAAGAAGTCTCTGGGATAAACACCTTGGAGGTGCAATGATGATAGGAAGAAGAAAATCGACAGGGGCAGGGAGAGGCAAAATCAATTGAGGTCAATGTCGGAACAAGGGCAGAGAGGTGTAGTGTCAATTGATTTTAAAGGCTTTGCCATGCGTTGTTAACCAGGCTCTTCTTCACTTAGGGTCAGTGTGTAGCATCCATTAATTTTAATTGTTTAAACCCAGACATTTTGAGAGTAAAAGAAAAAGTGTGATGCGTAATTGAAAATAAATCTGCAGTAAATAAGACTGAAAGAACATAAAATTAATAGCTAACAATGCATCAATCTAACCCAAGAAGGCGGGTCTCTCAAAACTGGTCTATAAGAGGAAAAAAACTAAGCAAATCACGTGAAAAAGAGGCCAATAGATCTAAGGTCAGGAGGGATGGGGATCTAAAGGAGAAATTTGCTGAAAAGAGGTGCAGAGAACAACAAAGAGGCAGAGGCAAGGTTGCTGCTAAAAGGGAGGATATCAGCTAAAAATAGAAGGGACAAGGAGGCGGCCCTAGAAATGAACCTAAAAAAAACTATATGAGGTGATTTGAAAGGGAGGAGTGCTGATCTAAAGGGATCTGAAAATAAGGTATCAGATCTGAAAGCAATAAGGCTGAAACCTTGGAAATTCAAACTTCTGAAAAAATCAAAAACTCTCCCACAAAAAGTGGAGGGTACTAGAGCCCTAAGGGGAAATATTCCCACTTATTTGAGTGAAACAGATCAGAAACAGGTCTAAACGGGTGGAGACAGAGGCTGGAAAACCTTGACAGAAGCTTCAGACAAACCCAAAAAAAATGCTGGAAAATGGCAGAAAAAAAGTGCAGGTCGCAGGTTCTGACCTGTTTTCAGTCCAGGTCGTAGATTTTGGGCAGAAAAGTGCGACCTCAAGGCCAGGTCGCAGTTTTTAGGCTGATAAGTGCGACCTGCAGATCTGGGTCTCTCGGCGGCAGATTTCAAAAAAAGTTGTCGTCTCAGCTGTGGCTGATGTCTATCACCTGCGCAATAAGGCCAGAAACACACGGAAGTTAAAAATTTGATTGTTTGAGGGTTTTTAGAGGTGGAAAGCACCATAAAAATAGGAAAAATAGAAAATGGAAGAGAAACCCTATGGTCTAAAATAGCTGGATATGCAGGAATATATAAAACGACAGTGGTCGCAAAAGAAAACTCGTGTGGAGTCGCCAATTGTTAGTATGAATCTTTTGTCGTAAAAGATCACTTTAGCTATGCATAAAAAATAGCCCTAACATCGATTATGGCTGCCAAAAATCTTTAAATATGCAATTAGATGATCCAAATAATATTGCACAAATCCAGATCTAAGCATAAAATATATTAAGCAGATAAAGTAAAATATGGCTCCATGCATCCAATAGACAAGGCAAGAATAATGTATTTGAAAGAATTTTTGTATTATATTAAAAAGGGGGCACCTGAGAGGAAAACAAGAAAGGTGTTTTCTGGTTCTCCTCAATGGGATGGGTTCTTGAAAGTCCTCAGCATTTCAGATCTAAAATTCCTCTCTCTTATTGGTGTAGAAAAACCCAGACAAACATAGAACTCAATGGGAGCTCACAAGGCGAAAATGGAAAATGATGACCAAGAGTATATAACAGCACTGAAACCACACCCATCTAATAGCTCTCACTTTCTGGCCAAATCCTAGTCCAGGTCGCACTTTTCAAGCCAAAACCTACGTCCCAGGTCACAGTTTTTGCCCCAAAAAGTGTGACCCGACCATAATGATAAAGTAGGAGCAGTTACTGAGATTTAAAACCCTAATCTGCACTTTGAATCCATCAAAAACAAAGAGTAGGATTAGGCCTCTTACCTGCAACTGACGGATTGTGATTCCAATGGTTATTTTTTCCACTACGATCATCGCAAGATTTAGGGCCTTCTCTCCTCTCCACATTCACCACAGCTACACAAGCAAATGAATTATTTTGGAGGGAAAACGCCCTATTAGAAGAAAAATCCCTGCTTTTTATTTCGCCCGCTGCGACCAAATCGTAGCCCCGTTTGACACACCGTTTGCATCGTTGGAAAGCTCTCACCGAGCACGCAAATGGGTATCTATCAGTTTTTCATGTTTGGATACTTCACCAGGACACATTTTGTCCATGATGGGTCCCTTCATCTCTCCTTCCAATCATAATTCTTCACTTACAACGCTTGTACTTGGGGCACTACTTTACCTCTTTACTTGGCTTTGTTCATGTAGATTTTGGTCATGAGATACCATATTGTACTCATGTTTTTATGGTCCCCCATTGGACCTTCTCTATGTGGAAGAACCATCGAGTCACCCTTGTTTTTAGCATCCGAGTTGAGTCATCATCCGCCATGGAGTCTATATCGAGCCCTCTTATTTCCCACTATAGCCCTCCATCCTTCATCGCTTGGTCCCTCTCTCGTGTTGCAAATTATGGCCTTCCGTATCATTGTCACTTATCCTCCCTGATATTGTGTCAGTTGCTGCCAAGCCATTCATGCCCCTTATGCTCTAACAAGGGAGGTCATCCATTCACTGCTCAGTATCCCTCATCTCATTATCATCATTAGTGTACGTCTGTTAGTCACTCTACTATTTTCTCCCATGCCTTAGTTGAGATTCGCTTACTATTTCACCTATGGCAGACCTACTTCTGTCGACATAAGCTCATTTACTCCAGAAGCCAGGTCTAGGGGGCAGTGTACCTTGGTTGAAGCTCTTTTTCAGCATGATCATGATCTATTCAACATGATCATGATCTATACACTTGACATTCCAGTGATGCAGCATCAACTCTTGGTGATTCCCGGGTGTGTGTGAGATGTCTCAACCCTCACATAGTATTCGTCCCCACCGACGCATCCAGTGCTCTCTCGGACCTCCCTCAAGTAACTGTATACGAGGTCGTAAGGTCAGGATATTCTCAAAGAAGAAAAGGCACAATATCGTCCCATAGGCACAATCATGATTCACTTGCCGCTTGCATAGAGACAACTATCATTTCACCGACACCAACATCATCTGGGCCCACCAATAGTAGGTCCCACCCAACACACTCTCTACAATCATCATCTACCCTCCAGTGATGTGATGGAACGCCTGACTACCCAAAATACGCAACACTGCTGCTGCCACAGCCCGGGTCTCCAACCTCTCTAGATCCCCAATCGATATCCGAGTCCCTTTGACTCGGACACCTAGTCAACAATGTTGCTCAACAAACTCCATAATGTTACGCCCTCGCGGTAACACTGTCTATGTATTCCCCACCATCCCTAATGGTGGGAGACCAGTTAGGAAATACAGATCCTGGACTGTCAGCTCAATCCTGTGCCCTTGCACTATAAACACCTCATGGTATGGATCCCAATAACTGATAATCTGAGCCAACAACGGCTCACCAGCCCTCATCAAAGGGTTCTCCACAAATTTTAGAACCCCAAATCTAGCCAATGCATGATGGACACCCTGATCCACTTGGATTTCTGTCCGTAATGTACCTAAGTCTCTCTCCTTCCATTTGATCCGTATATCTGCCATATCTACACAAAACCATCATCTTTGTCAGTCTACAGATAAACAAAACTGCATTTCCTTACACCAACACTGAATCTCATCCCATAACAACACTGAAACCACACCCATCTAACAGGTTGCACTTTCTGGCCAAATCCTGGGCCAGGTCGCACTTTTTAGGCCAAAACCTGCATCCCAGGTCGCATTTTTTTCCCCAAAGAGTGTGACCCGATCGTAATGATGAAGTAGGAGCAGTTACTGAGATTTAAAACCCTAATCTGCACTTTGAATCCATAAAAAAAAAAGAGTAGGATTAGGCCTCTTACTTGAAATTGACGGATTGCGATTCCAATGTTCGGTTTGTCTGCTATGATCGCCGCAAGATTTAGGGCCTTATCTCCTCTCCACATTCACCACAGCTACACAAGAAAATGAATGATTTTGGAGGGAAAATACCCTATTAGAAGAAAAACCCCTGCTTTTTCTTTCGCCCGCTGCGACCAAACCGTAGCCCCGTTTGACACATCATCTACATTGTTGGAAAGCTCTCACCGAGCACTCAAATGGGTATCTGTCAGTTTTTCATGTTTGGATACTTCACCAGGACGCATTTTGTCCATGAAGGGTCCCTTCATCTCTCCTTCCAATCAGAATTCTTCACTTACAACGCTTGTACTTGGGGCACCACTTTACCTCTTTCCTTGGCTTTGTTCGTGTAGATTTTCATCATGGGATACCATCTTGTACTCATGTTTTTATGGTCCCCCATTGGACCTTCTCTATCTGGCAGCACCATTGAGTCACTCTTTTTTAGAGCATCTGAGTTGAGTCATCATCCTTCATGGAGTCTATATCAAGCCCTCTTATTTCCCACTATAGCTCTCCATCCTTCATCGCTTGGTCCCTCTCTCGTGTTGCAAATTATGGCCTTCCTTATCATTGTCACTTATCCTCCCTGATATTGTGTCAGTTGCTGCCAAGCCATTCATGCCCCTTATGCTCTAACAAGGGAAGTCGTCCATCCACTACTCAGTATCCCTCATCTCATTATCATCATTAGTGTACGTCTGTTAGTCACTCTACTATTTTCTCCCGTGCCTTAGTTGAGATTCCCTTACTATCTCACCTATGGCAGACCTACTTCTGTCGACATCAGCTCATTTACTCTAGAAGCCAGGTCTAGGGGGCAGTGTACCTTGGTTCGAGCTCTTTTTCAGCATGATCATGATCTATACACTTGACAGTCCAGTGATGCAGCAATAGCTCTTGGTGATTCCCGGGTGTGTGTGATATGTCTCAACCCTCATGAGGGGGTGGCCCTGCAGGTAGCCCCCCACATGCCTGGATGACATCTTCATTTCAGCCCTTGATGTAGCTCCCCCCATTTGATGATATTGGCCTCAGCCGCTTGCAGTGCCTCTTCGATTTGCATGTATCAGTCAGATTTTGCGAGCCCTTCCCCGTGTGTAGGGGGCATTTGGGCGTATTTGTATCTCATGTACTAAAAATCTCATTGTATAAGTCCGGACGGTTATTCCAGGCATAACATGTATGTGGGATCTATCATTCTATTTTTATGGCTCTTATTTATGCCAGCATATTCTTCCTGGGTCAGTTCCTTGTTTACTGGACTTCCTATTCTTTGTACTTTGTCTCGGCGGGCATAGGTATGCCTCCCCCACCACCTTTCGCACATGTACCACTTCATAAACTAGAGACTTGTTGAACCTGTAAGTCTCGTCTCCTCAGGGTCTAATCCTTTAGCATATTAGACTACCTTACATTTCTCTCTCTCACTTCCTTCTTGATGTATAGTGATTGAGTTCTTACAACGTACTTCGGTCATGCGATTTTCTCCTAACACTCGTATGTTGGGGGGCAATCTGTTACGCCATTTTTTTGGTCATCTAACCTTTTATTATTAGATGAACCCAAGTACACCATGTAAGACCAATTTTACCCTAAGTAAAATTGCTTTCACCATGTGAAATAACTTATTTGTTTACATTTCCTATTCATATTTAACCCAAAACAAGGAAATCAATTAAATAAATCCTTATTTATTTGATTATTTCCTAAGAATAAGTTATTTAAATCATTATTTAAATAATATTCTTAGTTAAATCTGACTAAATCATCCATAAATAGTTAAATAAACCATTATTTATTTAATTATATTCCCATCACTTCCCTAAAATGATAAATAAATAATTTATTTATTTATTATTTATAAATAAAGGAATTGACCCAAGTCAAAAACCCTTTTCCCTCCAAAAAATATAATAAAATATTCCTAAAGGGTGGTTCTAGAATTCGATTAATAATATTTTATTCATGCGCCGAGTTCTAGACCGCCCTAATATTTTGTTATAAATAAAAGGGTTTTCCCCATTCATTAGTCACCTCCATTGCATTAGATCACTCTAGATCTACTCTTGGTCACCATTTTCCATTTTTTCCTTGTGAGCTCCCATTGAGTTCTATGTTTTTTTGGGTTTTTCTACACCAATAAGAGAGAGGAATTGTAGATCTGAAACACTGAGGACTTTCAAGAACCCATCCCATTGAGGAGAACCAGAAAACACCTTTCTTGTTTTCCTCTCAGGTGCCCCCTTTTAATATAATACAAAAATTCTTTCAAATATATTGTTCTTGTCTTGTCTATTGGATGCATGGAGCCATATTTTACTTTATCTGCTTAATGTCTTTTATGCTTAGATCTGGATTTGTGCAGCATTATTTGGATCATCTAATTGCAGATTTAAAGATGTTTGGCAGCCATAATCGATGTTAGGGCTATTTTTTATGCGTAGCTAAAGTGATCTTTTACGACAAAAGAATCATACTAACACTATCCTAATCCCAATTTGGACACCGGGAAGGTAGTAAAAAACAACCTACAAGTTGGGGTAAAATGGCGCTATGCATAGGAGCAGTGCGCTGCGCATAGAGAAATTTTGGAAAAACACAGGAAATTATCCCCTATGCACAGTGCCTTGGCGCTATGCTTTTTCTTGGGGCATATAATGAGAAAAATGAAGACATCATTAGGGTCATAATGATGAGGAAATACCCCCTGTACTTTTGCTAAGCATTTGGAACAAAACTGGTCAGGAAAAAGGGCCAAAAACACCCAAAATATCATGTTTCTGCCTCTTTTTCAGGATGGCGCTGCGCTTAGAGGCAGTCTTGGGAGAATGTAGTTTTGAGGGGTCAAATAAATTCCGAATAAGAAAAAAAATATCTGGAAAGTAGATAGCACAGGCTTTCCAATGAGCTAGCATGAGCTCAATTTGGACATCGGGAAGTCGGTCAAAAGTGACTTGCAAGAAGACCTATTTTTTCCTCCTTAGCGCTGCGTTGAGGATAAATTTTCTCTGTTTTAAAGTTTTCTTTGTTTTTCACAAATTTTTTTAGTTTTATCTCAATAGTTGGGTTTTTCACTGATGTAATTGGTAAATATGAATGTAATTATGATGAGGATTAGTTTACTATGAGTAAATTCATTAGCTTGAGTCCTTTAGAGGTCAAATGAATCGGTTTCCTCTCTTTTAGAGGCAAGTTGTTTGGTCTTCATAGTCTTCAGATTCTTATTCAAAATTTGGTGGAAACTGATCCTCATCTCATGAATTCGACTCCCTCAGGATAGGGAGAGTGGTTTGAGGTCTACATCTTATTCTTTCTCATTTTTAAGGGTTGGAATTAGTTGGATGCTTGTATTTTGAAGAGACACATTTTGTATCAGTTCTGAGCAAGAATATTAATCAAATTTGCAACTATTTTTTATGAGATCCATGTGGTATGGTGTTTAGTTTCTAGTTTCTCCTTTTGTGCTCAGTTGTTAGAATGCTTTGTTTATTTCATCCATCATTTCATATCTATTGAGTGAATTTTTTCACGTTTGATGAACAAACTCCATAATTTCTATGCTCTGTTTTGGGTAAATATTCACTGTCTGTAATTTATCCAGTTTAGAAAGAAACCATGATTTCACCATGCTCTTTCTAGGTCCTCACCTGTCTTGATCATCCTACCCATTGAAAGCCTAAAGTTCTAAAACACTGTACCTACCTTGCCCCATAGAACATCCTGCAAATTTTGACCTAATTTCCCTTGCCCTAACTATTTTTCTCCGTCTAATCTAGAACAACCCTATACATTCAAATAAAAACCCTGAGCTACTATACCTAGCCTAATATCTTTCATTACTCAACAATATTGGCTGTGATACTTACGAAGAGAGCCCTCTCCTTACCTAGTAGGGCTAGCTACTTGGCTAAGCGTGGTTTGTGGTTACCTTGGAATTTCCCTCTTCAGCCCGAGGTTCAATCCGAGTGATAACATTTTGGTGACCATTTTGGGGAATGAAAGATGATATCTTGCCTAGGGAAGAACGTCAAAGTTTAGATCTATTTTCTAATGGTGGACAATGATCAGATGCATATGTTGTCTGGTTTGTCAGCATAAGTCTTAGTTTCAGTTTTTATTGTGAGTTGCCTACATGTACATCATTCTACCTGCTCGAGGAAAGTGAGAGTAAAACTTCAGTAAGTAGCCATCTCCTGGATTGGTTTCACTGGAAAGACAATTTCACCTAATCATCAATTTTTCAGGATATTAGAGTAGGTTCGTATCATTTCAGTTTGATTTTATTTTATTTTCAGCACGTGTTAACAGAATTCATCAAAGTTTGAAGCCTGAGGTGAAGGCCCTAAGGCTTTAATGATCTATTGGTGTGGATTGAAGTTTGCAGTATGTTTTCAGTTTTATTTTTAGTTTAATTTTATAGATTGGACTCCATGCCCAATGGATAAGGCACTGATCTACAAATTCAGAGGTCTACGAGACAATCCTAAATCCCCTATTTTTCCTACACCAAACCCTAATTTCCTCTCCCATTGAGCTAGCGTTTTCTATGGAATAAGAGAAATATGAGTAGAGGAGGCATAAGGGAGGTAATTTTAGCAATTATGAAGCCATCCAAACTCATAAAAATCATGCCTCCATCATTTTCCAAGAAACCATTGAAAGGGAAAAATCATTTGCCACACATTGAGCCGGTTTTTCTTCAAACTGTGATTCTGACCAAAAAAAGATGAATTTGAAAAATGTGAGAGAGGTTTTTTCCCATCATAGGTTAAAAAAGAAAAAAATCCTTCATTTTTTACACAGGTATCATGGTTTTTTAGAAATGTTAAAAATACAGGTGCTACAAGAGGTTTGCTGCATTTTTGGAGTGACCTTGGGAAAATCAAGTCATCTCCTAGCTGGAGTGTCCAAATGACTTGTTTGATGAGTCAAATGATAGATATATAGATAAATATTTCCAATGAGCTATCATGAGCTCCATTTGGAGTTGAGGAAGGCCTTCACAAGTTGACTGCATCAACACTATTCATTTCTGCATGCTCATTGAGAATGTTTTCACCAGTCTTTGGAAAATCATTTTTTTTACAAGGAAAATGAACTTAAATAAGAAAACCAAATGTAGATTTGGAAAGTAGACTTGAAGGGATTTCCAACAAGCTATCCTCGTGCCAATTTGGACACCAGGAAGGCAGTCAAAAACAACATGCAAGTTGGGGGTAAAATGGCGCTGCGCTTAGGAGCAGTGCGCTGCACATAGAGCAATTTTGGAAAAATGTAGGAAATTCTGCCCTATGTGCAGTGCCTTGGTACTGTGATTTTTCTTGGGGAATCTAATGAGAAAAAGGAATAAATCATTGGGTTCATAATGATGAGGACATACCCCCTGTACGTTCGCTAATAATTTGGAGCAAAACTAGTCAGGAAAAAGGGCCAAAAACACCCAAAAAATCATGTTTCTGCCTCTTTTTTAGGATGGCACTGCGCTTAGAGGCAGTCTTGGGAGAATGAATTTTTGAGGGATTAAATCAAATCCACATAAAAAAAAATAATATCGAGAAAGTATACAGGATAGGATTGCCAATGAGCTATCATGAGATCAATTTGGACATCGGGAAGTCAGTCAAAAGTGACCTGCAAGAAGACGTTTTTTTCCCTCCTTGGCGCTGCGCTTAGGACAAATTTTCTCTATTTTTCACGGAATTTTTGAGTTTTATCTCACTAGTTGGGGTTTTCAATGATGTAATTGGTAAATATGAATGTAATTATGATGAGGATTATTTAAATATGGGTAAATTCATTAGCTTGAGTCCTTAAGGGGTCAAATGAATTAGTTTCCTCTCTTTTAGAGGCAAGTTGTTTGGTCTTCCTTGTATTCAGATTTTTGTTCAAAATTTGGTTGAAAATTATCCTCATCTCATGGATTCGACTCCCTGAGGCTAGGGAGAGTGGTTTTTATGTCTATATCTTCTTCTTCTTTCTCATTTGTAAGGGTTTGAGTCAGTTTGTTAGGTCCCTATATTACTAGTATAGTCCCTTATTGTTGTTAACCCCCTTATTGTTATTATTGTACCTTTGTAACCCCCATTTTGTTATTATTGTGCCCTTAAATTATTATTGTTAGGTCGGCTAGGATTACAATGTGGCCCACTAGGATTACATTATGGCCCCATGGACTCCTATATATAGAAAGGAGGTTTTGTAAATTGTATCATCAAAGAATTGTTCATTTATGTAATGTATTGGAGGTTTCCCCCTCGAAGTGGCTTATTTCTAAGGTGTTGATATCTCTTTTCTTCTATTTTTGGAGCTGGTTACACAACATTTGGTATCAGAGCTTGGGATTCTAGGGTTTCGTTGTTCCAAATAGGTCATCGTGGAATTTTCGCTATAAATTGTTTTCTACGTAGGTTCAGAATCTGAAATTCATATGGTGCAAAGCTGAAATCCTGGGGAAATTCGTCAAAAAGTTTCAGAGCTTGGTTCGCAATATTTTTGGAGATATGATCTGTGGAAGGTAGTGCTTTTTCAGGCTCCTGAATTGCATCTCAAAGAGGTGATCGTGGGAAAAGTTCAATAACTCTCTCTCTGGGTAGTGGATTTGAGTGCTGTAAAAAGTGGTCACAAGTACACAGACTATAGTTTCTTGGATATCAATTTCAGAGACAAAGGACGAAACAGTGACACGTGGCAAGTCCTACAAGTGTGCTCTACTGAACCAGTATAGAATTAGGTCATTGTGGGAGATTGGACACAAATTTGTCTTGGGGAATCCAAATTAGATCAGACCTATGGCATTGGAAAGAAGCTTTAGAGGGATACTACAGAGCTAAAATTTAGATATTTAATATTTTCAATTACAGAGATAATTCAATTTCAATATCGAGCTCCTCAAAGCAAGTAAAAGGTATCAATATTGGATTCTAAAATGGCGCCTAAAAAGAATTCAACACCCATTAAGCCTTCAGAAGGCTCTACCATGACTCATGAAGATGAATAATTGCAACATGATCTATCAAAATTACAAGAGCAAGTGCAACAACAAATTTTGCTCTCGCAAAGAATAACAAAAAATGAAATTGAAGTTTTGAAGAAAGGCATGGAAACTAAGATGGATGGTTTGAAGAAAGGCGTGGAAGCTAAGATGATTGGTTTGGAAGCTAAGATGGATGGCATGGAAGTGGGCATGGAAGCTAATATTGATGACATGGTGTTGAGTCTCAAATCTGCATCTTTTCCATACACTTTTCTATACCTTTTTCACTCACCTGAACTTCCCAAGTTGTCAATATCATGTGCAAAAGAGCATCTAACATGGTTTTTAATTATATTTTTGTGTTTGCTATTTGATTTAGATTTTGTTCATTTAGCCTTTTTCACTCACCTGAACTTCCCAAGTTGTCAATATCATGTGCAAAAGAGCATCTAACATGGTTTTTAATTATATTTTTGTGTTTGCTATTTGATTTAGATTTTGTTCATTTAGTCAGCTTCATTAATCTAGCCATTCTCTCACCAAACGATAGCCACTAGCCGCAGCCTATTTTGTGAAACTCTATGCTGTGTCTACAAGGAAAACGAGCCACATGGGCAGTGTAGGAATGACGTGACATGGTTCGTGTCCTATTGGTTCAAGCAAACTCATCCAAAGAAGCCGCGGTCAAAGGCGTCCACATGGAAGTCAACCATGGAGTCTCATGTCGGCAGGACTCTGTTTCGTGTCACATGAAGATTCATACGGCCGTTTCTAAACCTGCGGAGGATAAATCGACATCTGTACAGGGCTCCTTAGCCGAATTCAAGCATCCACCTCTCGTAGATTTACTTTCCAACACGGCCATGATCCTAGATCCGTGGACGTAGTGGTCTACGTGCTCTCCACCAGCATGAACTTTAGGAGACAGTTATATTTCTTTTGTTATATATAATGCGTTTGCATATGCATATAGAGTTAGTCGATGTTAGTCTCTGTTATCTTTTATTAGTCTGCTCTGTAGTGTGATTACGCTGCACTTGTGCCGTAACATCACCATTCTGTAATGACTACTTTTTAATATAAGAAGACTCTGTTTTCCAACTTAATTCGCATTTGAGGACCGTTGCCAAGGCTGGTGTAGAGGGCCCCTGCTCAGCTAAGGTTTTGTGCATTAGTGTATAATTTTCATTTCGTTTCTTTAGAAATCATTGTGTCATAATCCATTCATATGTTCATACATTGCACTTGTTTCATTTCTATTTATACACTTCCATAATTTCCATTTTATTTCTGTCTTTCATGCTTTATGATTGTTAATCACTGATCAGTGTTCTTGTTTCAGGTTATAGATAGGCAGCCCGGGCATTTTCATAGCTTTTTGACTAATGACATGGAACTAATATTGTTATGCTGCTAATTTGCTTTTCATAGCTTTTGTTTAATTTCAGTATTGCTTATCTGCTTCAGTAGTTAAATTTAGATATACTAAGCTGCTCATAGCATCTTCAGTTGCCTCCGAAAGCCACAGCTGGACTGATGGTGAGGGATTGCATTATGAAATGTGTAGTTTAGTATTAGTTTCTTTTCTGCAAATTTAGATATACTAAGCTGCTCATAGCATCTTCAGTTGCCTCCGAAAGCCACAGCTGGACTGATGGTGAGGGATTGTATTATGAAATGTGTAGTTTAGTATTAGTTTCTTTTCTGCAAATTTAGATATATTAAGCCGCTCATAGCATCTTCAGTTGCCTCCGAAAGCCACAGCTGGACTGATGGTGAGGGATTGTATTGTGAAATGTGTAGTTTAATATTAGTTTCTTTTCTGCAAATTTAGATATATTAAATCATGCATGACATCTTTAGTTGCCTCCGAAAGCCACAGCTGGACTGATGGTGAGGGATTGAATCATGAATGTATGGTTTGATATTAGTTTATTTTCTGCAAGTTAAATATCAGTTACTCAAGTTGTTTATGATTACTTCCGAAAATCATAGCTGGACTAATGATGAAGGGTCAGAAGATAAATTGATGTAATCTGATTTAGATTTATTTTGTTGCAATTTTGAATTTCCTTAAGCATAGTTTTCTTTTGTGTTTAGTCAGCAGCAAGAATAGTTTGGTTTTCATGCTCACTAGTTCACTGTTTTGATTTATTAGATTAGCAGCACCTTTTCATTTCAGCAGTACATTTTCATTTTCTTTCAAGTCTTATCATTGTAAATTTTAAATTTCTTTTTAAAGTTTCAAGTTGGTAAATCATTATAGGGGAGATCATTTCCTTGAACAAACATAACCAAACTTGTTTTCATCTTAGAATCTCCATTTCACCTTAGAAAACCAAAAACGACAAAAAGTTAAGAAATAGGTTATCTTGCACATATAGTGCGCCGCACTTCATCAGCTTACGATTCCCGGATTGACAAATTAAATGCAGCAATTTAGGATACACTAAATTGACCAAACATTTTGGCGCCGTTGCCGGGGAAGTGTAACTAGGTAGCCAATTTCTTAAATAAAAAAAACACAAAATCATAAAAGAAGGGAAACTTGATAACTTCTTGAAGTATGCTCTCCTCTTTCACCTAGTGTGATCTGGAGGATCAGAAAAGAGAGTTATTGGTTCAGTAATTTCTTAAGTATGCTCTCTTCTTGCACCTAGTGTGACCTGGAAGATCAGAAAGAGAATTATTAGCCCAAATTTTTTTTAAATAAAAAAAATGACATGCATAGAGCAAGAGATTCTAGGGTAAGGTTTATAGCTAAAGCCAAGAGTTCGATTTTCACAACTCCATCTTCTTCAAGGCATAGACCTGATTCACCACCATCTACCCCTAGCCTTAAGATTTTTGGAAGTCAAGGAACAGCTGAATTAGAGGATTCTCCTATACCACCTACTAAAACCCATTTAGAAAACAAAGAGACTCTCTCTCATCCTCCCTTGGTAGAAGAACTAGAGGACTTTAAGAACTCTAAAGAAACTATCATGGCAGCGGAAGTAATAAATAGAGGTGAAGGTAGAAGAGGAGGAAACAATGGAGACAACAATGGTGAAGGAAATAATGGTAGAAATAGGGAAGGAGACAATTTGTTTGGTTTCCCTATAGTTGATGAGGAAACTCATGCAACAATGAAAAATATCTCACCATCTGTTCTCCCTAACTTCTATGGATTGCGAAGTGAGGATCCTGAAACATTTCTGTTTGAGTTTGAAGTTGTGTGCCGAACTTATGACTATATGGAAGACTCTCAAAAACTCAAACTGTTTCCTTCAACATTGAAGGGATCTGCTTTGAAATGGTTCATGGGATTAACCACTCAATCTATTAGGACTTGGAATGATATGAAGCAAACATTTTTGGATAGATACTTGGACTATTGTATGCCCACCAATCACAAGGATGAGGTATTCAAAATGATGCAAAAAGAAGATGAAAATTTGGAAGACTTACTTGAAAGATTTCAATATAACTTGAAAAGAGCAAAGATGAGCAACTTATATGATGAAACCTTGAAAGCCCTCATATTAAAAGCCATTAGAGATGAATGGATAGATATTTTAAACATGATGGGGAAAGGAGACATTTCTCAACTCCCACTTCGTGACATAACAGAACTATGTGTCCATCTCTCAAGGGGAAAATCTAAAACAGGAAAAGGGCCTAGGGATCCTTCTCTTATTAGGGCTAACAAATCTGCAACTGGATTAGTAAGTAGGGCAGAGATTGGTAACATGCTTGATGAGTTTAAAACTGATATTCTAGGGAGCCTTAGTGAACAACTAGACACCCTTAAAATCCAAAACAAGCAGAAGGCAGAAACAGATGCTTTAGCCATCTTTTGTCCGAAATGTAGGAAGAAACATGCTTTAAGGGAATGTCCCTTGGATGCAAAAGTTGTAGAAACATGTATGATTTGCTCAGAAAATCATGAGATCAAGGAATGTCCTTCAATTCCTGGACTCAAAGCTATTTTTCAAGAAGACCCAAATTCAGTAGAATCTCTCTGTTTTGTCGCAAGGAGACCTTGGCAGGGACAACAAACTCAAGGGTTTAACAACCCTATGAATTATCAAACCCAACCAAATTGGAATCCTTGGCAAAAACCTTGGCTCCAACATCAAAATTCATATCAGCCATGGGTACAAGGGATGCAAAATCCTTATGGGAGATTTGCTCAATTTTATCAATATCCTCCATCTTTTCAAAATCAACAAGCTCCACAACTTCCAAACCCAAATCCACAACTTTCATTGCCATTTCCACAACAAAAACTGTCTCAACAAAATCCAAATCCTCAACTCATGCTTCCATACCAACAAAAGACAAATCAACTTCCAGCTCAGCCATTGCCAAATCCTAACAATAAGAATCCTCAGACTACTTACATGGTAGAAGGACAACAATTTCCTACCTATATGATTGTTCCTCTCAACGATGTACAACTCAGATCTGGTAGAGTTTTAGAAAAACCTTCTATAGATATTCAAGAGCAAGATATCTCTGAGGAGGAATCTCTTCAAGTCAATAAGGGTTCTGAGGAAGAATCTCTTCAAAATCCAAGCATGCAAAAAGAAAAAGAAAAGTTAACACCTACAACTCCTATAGTTGAGCAACCAACATCTTCATCTATACCTCCTTTTCCTGAAAGACTACAAATTGACAAGGGGGTGGAAAAACAAATCTTGTTGCCTAACTATGACTTTCTAGATGAATTGAAGAATGTTTGTATCAAGATTCCTTTGTTACAAGCCATTCGAGAGATTCCTATTCTAGCAAAAACAATAAAGGAGTTGAGTTTCAAAAGACTAGGAAGGAAACTAAAAGACACAAGAAGAATCCACCTGGTAGGAAAAATTGCAGATATTATGATGGGAAAAATTACCATGCAGAAGTATGTAGATCTAGGAAGTCCAATTGTCAAGACACATATAAATGGGATAGAAATTCCAAACACATTGATTGACTTAGGGGATGCTATCAACATTATGAGTAGACAGACTATGGAACAACTAAAACTTCCTAACCTTCTTTTTACACCTACTTTACTGCAACTTGCAGATCGATCAGTTATTAAACCAGATGGTGTATTAGAAGATATTTCAGTTTCCTTAGATTCTTGGGAATATCCAGTAGACTTTATGATTTTGACTCCTAAGAGTAATCTAGGAGGACACCCACTTATCTTAGGAAGACCTTGGCTAGCCACAGCTGATGCTTTTATTAGTTGTAGATCTGGAGACATGTACATTTCTAATGGTAATTCGACAAAGAAATTCAATTTGTATCCTCCAGCAAGAGCAATTACAGAAGTAGGAGACAATGAATGGGTTGATGATGAGGACACTATACAACATGTCTTTACCATTTCTGAAATCAGTGAGGATAGTCAAATTCTGAACACATTAGAAAATTTTGAGACATCTTCAGAATATGACCCCACACAATTTCAGTTGGAATCTGACATAGAATATTTATCATCAAGACAAATGCCTCTTTACTCTATGGAAGAGTTTGGTAGTTCTACTATTGAGATTTTTCCAGGAAAAACATTGAATATCAACAAACATTTGGAAAATTCACAACAAGAAGAACTAATCAAAATCTTGCAAAAACATTCTACTGCATTTGCATGGGAGTATACTGACATGAAAGGTATTGATCCTAAGACTTGCATCCATCATATCTATATTGAGGAAAACAGTAGACCAATCAGATAACCTCAAAGAAGGATGAATCCAAATCTTAGGGAGATAGTGAAAGAAGAGCTCCAAAAACTTCTCAATGTAAACTTCATTTATCCAATTTCAGATAGCCGATGGGTTTCTCCTTTGGTTATAGTGCCTAAAAAGAATGGTAAATGGAGGGGATGCATTGATTACAGGGAATTGAACAAAGCAACTTTGAAGGATCACTTTCCTTTGCCTTTTATTGATCAGGTATTAGATACATTAGCAGGTAAAAAGTACTTTTAATTTTTGGATGGTTTTAGTGGCTATAATCAAATTCAGGTAGCACCTGAAGATCAAGATAAGACCACATTTACTTGTCCATGGGGAACTTTTTCCTATCGAGTGCTTCCTTTTGGGTTATGTAATGCACCTGCAACATTCCAAAGAGCAATACTAGGAATTTTTTCTGATCTAATCCATGATTGTGTAGAGGTTTATATGGATGATTTTACAGTTTATGGTAATTCATTTGAAGAGGCATTATAAAATTTGGAAAAATTTCTTATAAGATGTAAAGAAACAAACCTTTCATTAAGCCATGAAAAATGCTTTATGATGTTTACTGAAGGGATTGTTTTAGGACATCATATTTCAGGAGATGGGATTAAGGTTGATAGATCAAAAGTTGAAGTCATCTCCAAGTTGCCTATTTCAAATTGTCAAAGAGATGTTAGAAGTTTTCTAGGATTTACTGGTTACTATAGAAGATTTATAGAAAACTTCACTAAAATAGCATCTCCACTCTTCAAATTGCTTACAAAAGACCGTGAATTTAAATGGGATCCTGATTGTCAATCAGCCTTTGAAACTTTGAAAACAAGAATATCTGAAGCACCTATCTTGAGAGGACCAAATTGGAAACTCCCTTTTCATATTTCTACAGATGCTTCAGATACAGCTCTAGGAGCTGTGTTGGGTCAAAAAGATTTAATACCTTATGCCATTTATTACACCAATAAAAATTTGACTCCCACAGAGTTGAACTATACTGTGACTGAAAAAGAGTTTTTAGCTGTTGTTCATGCAATTAATAAGTTTAGACATTACATAACAGGCTATGAAACTTTTATTCATACCGACCATTCTGCAATTAGATATTTAATGAACAAACCTGTTACTAATGGCAGAGTGACAAGATGGCTTTTACTTTTGCAAGAATTCAATATTACTGTGTTGGATAGACCAGGAAAACAGAATACAGTAGCTGATTTCTTGTCTAGGATTCAGAATACTAAAGAAGATTCTCCCGTAGAAGATAAGTTTCCTGATGAATACTTGTTTGCAGTAACTATTAAGACCCCTTGGTATGCAGATATTGCTAACTATTTGGTTACAGGGAAACTACCTTCACATTTATTTCCAAATGAAAAACGAAAAATTATTCAGGAGAGTTCAAAATATTCATGGATTTCTAATGAATTGTTTAAAACAGGGCCAGATCCTGTGATCAGAAAATGTGTCAGGGAGGATGAAATGTCCGATATTCTTAAGGCATGTCATGATGAACCATGCGGCGGACACTTTGCAGACAAAAGGACGGCCTATAAAATCCTTTCTTTGGGATATTATTGGCCTTCCCTCTTCAAAGATGCAAAACAATATGTCAAAAGGTGTGATAGCTGCCAAAGAGTAGGGAAACCTACCTTTTCAAATGAAATGCCATTGCAAACACAGGTACTCATTGAACCCTTTGAAAAATGGGCTTTAGATTTCATTGGACCTATTAATCCACCATCCAAGCAAAAGAAGTATATATTGGTTTGTACTGATTATGTTACTAAATGGGTAGAAGCCAAAGCATTAGTATCTGCTACTGAAAATTCACTTGTTCATTTTCTTTATGAGGATATTTTTACTCGCTTTGGTGTTCCAAGAGAAATTGTGACAGATCAGGGAAGCCAATTCACATCCAATTTGGTGGAAAAGTTGATGGAAGAATACAAAATCAAGCACATAAGATCTACTCCTTACCATCCACAAGAAAATGGTCAAGTGGAGTCCACAAACAAAGTTCTTGAAAGTATCATCACCAAAACTGTTCATCTACATAGAAGAGACTGGGCAGAAAGGCTTCCAGAAGCCTTGTGGGCCTACAGAACTACATGGAGGAATACAACAGGACATTCTCCCTATGAACTTGTTTATGGGAAAGCAGTCTTGCTCCCCATTGAGTTCCAAGTCAAGACCTTCAAGATAGCAGTTCAGTTGGGGATGGACTTATCAGAAGCCCAAAAGCATAGAATGGAGCAGTTGAATGAGCTAGATGAGATCAGATAAGAAGCAATTCTAAGAACTGATCTAGTTCAATATCAAAGAGCTAAATGGCATGACAAGTATATCAAAGAGAAGAAGTTTCAAGAAGGAGATTGGGCATTTTTATTTGATTCCAAGTTTAAATATTTTCAAGGAAAATTTCAGACTCATTGGCTTGGGCCATATGAGATTGACAAGATCTTCAGCAATGGAGCTGTAAGAATCAAGACCATTGATGAATTTCAAACTCCTCTTATTGTGAATGGCCACAGATTGAAAGTTTATCATAAGCCACTCTCAAAAGAGGATTTTGTCAAAATGTTTCAAGAAAGTTCTGCAATCAGGCTGGTACAGAAGAATTCTTCTTCTCCACCAACCTAGCTTTTGTTCTTTTCAGTTAAAAAAAGAAAAAGAAAAAAAATAAAATGGTATAAGCCTGAAAACCAATCATTGATTGGCACTCTTATACAGAAAATATAGGGTGAAAATCAGGAACACCTGACACTCTATATTTTCCAAAAAAAAAAATCTCTCTTTCATTTCACAAGCTTTGTCACCACCCACTCCATTTCATTCCACTTCATTCCATTTCATTTCATTTCCATTTCACTTCATTCCACTTCATTTTATCCATTTCATTCCATTCCATCAATAAAAATATTTTTCATGACCATTTCCATCTGGTCATTTGTCATTTGTTCATTTCCATTCATCCAAGTAATAGTTGTGTCAGTTTCCGCAGCTGACATCTGTTTCCGCAGCTGACTCCAGTTTCCGCAGCCAGAAGCAGATTCCGCAGCTACTACTCTGTTTTCAAAGAGAATGTACAGTCAGATGTTATTTCCATAATTATGAAATAAAATGCAGGTGAGAGGATAAAAAATGAAGACATGGAGCATTCAAGACACCAATGGAGATCAATTAGTTGAAGACCAAGGGAAAAGGCAAAGATTCCAAAGGTATGAATAAAATTTATTTCAAATAGCATTTAAAAACAAATTTTTATATAGTTCTGAACCATGAGCTCTATCCATTACGTGCAATGATTATATTGACAGTTCCGTAACCTTTCACGATCTCCATATTATCCTCTTGCATTCATTCACAAACGATTTCATCATTAAAATTCCGATTTTCACTCATGTTCCAATATCCCACCGGAGACAATGAGACGTATTTGATTTGACCAAGGACTCTTACAGCCGCATAAATCCATAACCGTTGTTAAAACATGCTCATATTTATTGTGCAGCCACCAAAATTCAAAACGCTGCCGAATGTCGTGTCTCTGCCGTGTTTACGAAACCCCACTCTGTTCTGTCTCACTCCATTTCGTTCCTTGTGCTCATTCTCACTCTCAGATATCTACCCACAGTCTCACTCCATTCCGTTTATGGTGCTCATTCCCATTTTATGATACATTCCCACAATCATTGTGCTCGATCCTGTGCATTCAATCGTTCTATTTCCATTTGAACCCTCACGCAGGCAAAGTTGTCAAGAGCAGAAAAGAGAAATGGGTAAATTGCTAAGAGCAGAGCCGGAAGGACCTAAGTTTATAGAGGGATATCCACAAGTAAAGGAGATATTGAAGAAAGCAAATTGGCTGCGTTTTATCCAGAAATTCAGAGGTTATCACAAAGAAGTTACGAAATCATTTGCAAGGTCATTTAATGGCTTGGAAGCAGAGATTGGAGACCTCAAGTTTGCGGTCAATGAAGCATCTATAGCAACAACCATGGAACTTCTTCAGGAGGGTGAGCGTTGGTTTAAAAATAAAAGCATCAATGATGAAGCATGGAGAACAATCTTACGAAACCAAGGTATGGACATAACTGTTTTTAAAAGAGGAATTCCTGTGCATGCATTGAAAGAGGAATGGGCTACTTTACTGCTAGTTGTTCATAAATTCATTACATGTGAAGGCCGTTTTGGGTCCATGTATATGTACCATACCAGGCTATTGATGAATTTTCTAGAAAATCAAACTCTCAATCTCCCATATTTTCTATTCAATAGCTTGAAGAAAATGGCTGTGACTGTTCAGAAACACTTAGGAGATGTAGAGCCCCATCTATATCACCACGGCCTTGTAAAAATTCTGATTGAAAAGGAGTTAAAGGAAAATAAAGATACATGGGAACAATTTCTGGTTAGAAATTTCTTTGAGGAACCTCAGGAAATTCCTGAAGGTAGTTCAACAAGAAGGAGTAGAAGAAAAAGAGTAAATGTTGAAACCCAAATTACTCCTACTCAGGAAATTCCTGCAGCTAGCACAGCAAGAAGAAGTAGGAGGAAAAGAACAATTGATGAAATCCAAAATACTCCTACTACTACTATGGAAAGAACTGATAGGGAAGAGAGACTAGTAAAAAGGAAGAAGAAGGAAATCAAGGGTAAGAAGCTAATAACACCAAAAGAGAGAGAAACTATTGAGGCTGTACATAAAACTCCTTCTTCTGAAGAAGAAGATAATCAAGTGTTATCTGAAAGATTAGTCTATCTTCAAAAACAGTCATCTATACCCAAGAAGGCAGAGAAAGGAAAACAAAAACAAAAGGATAGTGTACCACAGCGTGTGAGGAGAAGCAGCAGACTTAAGGGGAAATTGAGGAAAACACAAATTAAGGGTCCTCATTTCATTGATTTGGGTGAGGAGACATCTGAACAGTCCCTAGCTGACCATAGTCCATCTGAGTCAGTTAGTGAACCTGGTTCATTTCATTCCCAATCAGACATTGAACATACTCCATCCTATTCTCAGCAAGATATTGATGTAAGCCCTCCTCAGCCAGATTTTGAAAATAACTCTCCTTCACGGCATTTTGGGGACAACCCAATAAAAATGACACCTGAAATAGACCCCAAGCAGCAGGAAGTATATGAATATATAGAATCTTTGGAAAAGGCAGCCACAGGTCCAAGTACTTCTTCCATTCAGCCTCATACATTGCAGGATGATTTGGTCCAATCACTAAAACAAGAAATTTTTGAGTTAGAGCTTTTAAATAAGCACATCAAAAATGAAAATGAGACATTGAAAGAACAAGGCAAATTGGACAAAATCATCCATTATAATACCATGCTACATTTGGGAATATGGCAGAAGAAGAATAAGAAATTGAAAAGGAAATGCCAGAAATTGAGCAGAGCACTCATTAATATCAAATTTAGGTGCTTAATGAAGAAACCCAGAATGTTGGCAGTACCAAAGAAAAAGAGGAGAGGATTGGATGTGCTGGCTGAAGTATCAAGGCACATGAACTGAAGAAAAATTATCAAAATTTTGGTTGCATGAGGACATGCAACACCTTCACAGTGGGGGTATGTTGAGTCTCAAATCTGCATCTTTTCCATACACTTTTCTATACCTTTTTCACTCACCCGAACCTCCCAAGTTGTCAATATCATGTGCAAGAGAGCATCTAACATGGTTTTTAATTATATTTTTGTGTTTTCTATTTGATTTAGATTTTGTTCATTCAGCTGCGGAATCTTGCCACTTTCCGCAGCTGCTGCAACTTTCCGCAGCTATTTTGTGAAACTCTATGCTACAGGTGTCTACAAGGGAAACGAGCCACATGGGTAGGTCAAGAATGACGTGGACATGGTTCGTGTCCTATTGGTTCAAGCAAACTCATCCAAAGAAGCCGCGGTCAAAGGCGTCCACATGGAAGTCAACCATGGAGTCTCATGTCGGCAGGACTCTGTTTCGTGTCACATGAAGATTCATACGGCCGTTTCTAAGCCTGTGGAGGATAAATCGACATCTGTACAGGGCTCCTTAGTCAAATTCAATCATCAACCTCTCGTAGATTTACTTTCCAACACGTCCATGATCCTAGATCCGTGAACGTAGTGGTCTACGTGCTCTCCACCAGCATGAACTTTAGGAGACAGTTATATTTCTTTTGTTATATATAATGCGTTTGCATACGCATATAGAGTTAGTCGATGTTAGTCTCTGTTATCTTTTATTAGTCTGCTCTGTAGTGTGATTACGCTGCACTTGTGTCGTAACATCACCATTCTGTAATGACTGCTTTTTAATATAAGAAGACTCTGTTTTCCAACTTAATTCGTATTTGAGGACCGTTGCCAAGGCTGGTGTAGAGGGCCCCTGCTCAGCTAAGGTTTTGTGCATTAGTGTATAATTTTAATTTTGTTTCTTTAGAAAATCATTGTGTCATAATCCATTCATATGTTCATACATTGCACTTGTTTCATTTCTGTCTATACACTTCCATAATTTCCATTTCATTTCTGTCTTTCATGTTTTATGTTGATAATCACTGATCAGTGTTCTTGTTTCAGGTTATAGATAGGCAGCCCGGGCATTTTCATAGCTTTTTGACTAGTGACATGGAACTAACATTGTTCTGCTGCTAATTTGATTTTCATAGCTTTTGTTTAATTTCAGTATTGCTTATCTGCTTCAGTAATTAAATTTAGATATACTAAGCTGCTCATAGCATCTTCAGTTGCCTCCGAAAGCCACAGCTGGACTGATGGTGAGGGATTGTATTATGAAATGTGTAGTTTAGTATTAGTTTCTTTTCTGCAATTTAGATATATTAAGCTGCTCATAGCATCTTCAGTTGCCTCCGAAAGCCACAGCTGGACTGATGGTGAGGGATTGTATTATGAAATGTGTAGTTTAGTATTAGTTTCTTTTCTGCAAATTTAGATATATTAAGCTGCTCATAGCATCTTTAGTTGCCTCCGAAAGCCACAGCTGGACTGATGGTGAGGGATTGCATTATGAAATGTGTAGTTTAGTATTAGTTTC
Organism: Pinus albicaulis; assembly: GCA_034641835.2. Lineage (NCBI taxonomy): Eukaryota > Viridiplantae > Streptophyta > Pinopsida > Pinales > Pinaceae > Pinus > Pinus albicaulis. The sequence goes on along the minus strand of CM076575.1, from coordinate 1,726,338,378 downwards.
TTTTCTGCAAATTTAGATATATTAAATCATGCATGACATCTTTGGTTGCCTCCGAAAGCCACAGCTGGACTGATGGTGAGGGATTGAATCATGAGTGTATGGTTTAGTATTAGTTTACTTTCTGCAAATTAAATATCAGTTACTCAAGTTGTTTATGATTACTCCCGAAAATCATAGCTGGACTAATGATGAAGGGTCAGAAGATAAATTGATGTAATCTGATTTAGATTTATTTTGTTGCAATTTTGAATTTCCTTAAGCATAGTTTCTTTTGTGTTTAGTCGGCAGCAAGAATATTTTGGTTTTCATGCTCACTAGTTTACTGTTTTGATTTATTAGATTAGCAGCACCTTTTCATTTCAGCAGTACATTTTCATTTTCTTTCAAGTCTTGTCATTGTAAATTTCAAATTTCTTTTTAAAGTTTCAAGTTGGTAAATCATTATAGGGGAGATCATTTCC